>JAXGGA010001291.1:0-158985 GCA_038373865.1 Uloborus plumipes
AAAAAAAAATTCAACTTCGGTAGTGTGGAATTAATTACATTTGACTCATTACTAATTAAATTAGCAGGTTATTAAAAAATTAGTTATTCATTACACTGGGTCGGTAAGTAAAAAATTAATTTTTACTGACAAAGTCCCCATTTCAGTCTGAAAAATCGACAAAGTCCGAAAAAGAAAATTAAACTCGAAAAAATAAATTTCCGTCAACAGATGGCACCATCATCGTTCTTTAACACTGAAAATTATATTGAGATTCATTTAAACCTTTACTTGAGTGAAAGCATTGGTGGCTCAATTGACAAAGCGCGCGGTCAATTGAAGCATCAATACTTTTTGGATCCGAAGGCCGCATGTTCGAAACTCACCCCAATCAGCGAAAAATATTCAAAGTCCCGAAATGAAAAAAAGAATTAAATTGGTTCACTCAATAGATGGCGCCATGAACGCCTAGAATAAAATTAAATTCCAGAAAATATTCAGAGTCAGTAAAATAAAATAAAGTAATCTTAAGGTTAAACAAAATCCTCGTAGATGGCGCCACGATTGAAATTAACTCTGTAAAATATTACACAAGTGTTGCCATTCCCTAAAAGAGAAACTCTGGTTGCTACGGTGATCTCCTGTTGCCATTCAAAGAAACCTAAATATTTGGTTGTCATAGCAACCAGATCATCACCTTGTAGTCTTGCGTAAGCAAGAACGTGTTGCCAACCGAAAACTCCCGGCGGCCCCAAAAACACAACAAGTGTTGCCATTCAAAGAAACCTAAATATTTGGTTGTCATAGCAACCAGAAAAGGTGTTGCCATTCGAAAAAAAGCCTCATAACCTTCTTCAACGTGTAAAACTCCCGGCGGCCCTGAAAACAACTCAACCCCAAGCAGCAGCCCCTAAACAACTCAACCCAGGGTGGGGGAGGTGCAGGGGAAGATTGGGAGGTGCAGGACCCTGCACATCCCTGCACCTGCACCTCCTGCCGCAGAAGCGGCCTTTTAACACTACTAATGGTTATTTGGTAAATTATTGCAGTAATTGTGTACTTAACTAAAGGCATTTTTTCATTGATTATGACATTCAAAAATATAACCGTGGGCTGTTTAATTTTCTAAAGAGACAGAGGAGATCAAAATAGAGATGTTACCTTTTCGAAATAAACGATTCAATTGTATCAAGTATAGGTATAGTTTCTGTCATCATCTTTTGAAATTTTGACCTATAGCAATTACCCATATTGTGAACTGTCAACATGTGACTTTGTGATGGTGATCGTTGAATGAGACCAATAGCAGCTTTTCGAAATAAAGAGAGGCAGGATCTTTAAGGGGTCTAGTACCCTTTCGGTGAAGAAAATAGGCCGAAAAATTGGTAAACTTAAAAGAGACTTGTTTCAAGATCTATTAGTTTTAATTTCATGAAATTTTAACCAAATATGAATTCAACTCTATTAATCTTTTCGATTTCAAAGTGTAAGTTATGGGTGTTTTTGAAGTTTTTACGCAATTATTTTAATAAAGTGAAACTCTTCGTTTGCCGATAATTTAAAACATACTGCGTGCAGCATTACTCTTTTGTAAAACAAGATATCCACTTTTTTTTTCTAGAGTAGAAAAATAATGTATGTTTAAAATGACGAAGAGTTAAATTGATTACATACTCCTTATCCACAAAACAAAATTTTTACATTCAAAATTCAAATTTTGATGCATTTTTAAAAACTTTTTATAGCTACAATTTAAAAACTTTCAACACAAGAAAAATTTCGGTTCATTAAATTAAGCATAATTAGTACATGAGCACTTGTATAAAGTTTCGTGTACTTGAGATTATCCGTTTCCGAGAAATGCTGATAGTAACGAGCAAAAATGTAATTTCGAGAAAATCAACTTCAAAAGTCGATTTTAAACATCTATCATAATGGTAAACAAATGCGATTTGCAAAATTCGGTTTCTGCTGTTTTCCTCATAGCTTCCGTTCTACTGGGAATTTTATTACGGGGGTTTGTCTTAAAATATTCCCATTATTTCAAATTTCCAAAAAAAGTTAAATACAAAAAATCAATTTTTTGAACTCTTAACCCTTCACTGCACGGTGTGCCAGATCTGGCACAAACCAAATAAACCCTCATATATTCCTATGATTTTTAAATGCAGTTAAACTGAGCTTTGTGTTCCTTCTGGAACATTGCTATAACAGTTTAGTGTGATTTTTATGTACTAGTTAGTTGCACTAGTCTAGGTATTACAGTTCTTGCTTTTGAAAGAAAGAGTTTCGGCATTTCCGTTAGAAGTGTGTTTATAGTCATTATTTCCTTTGTTCTAAAAATGTTTAAATACACTTAGTGGAAAGTTTGTTTATACCACTTATGGCACAAAACACATTGTAGATTATTACACTTATCGGTATACAAAGCATATGCTATGTGCTTTGTGCCATATATAGAACAAACAATTAAAACATCATTTTTGGTGCACATTTTTAAGATTAATTTTGTTTTTCATTTTTCCTGAACTCAGAGCTATTTAAAAGGTAACAAATGATTTTTTTTCATGAAAATATAAAAAATCGTGCAGTGAAGGGTTAAAGGGTACTAGACCCCTTAAACCCACGTTAAAATTTTCAACTTTCAATGTTGTTGTTGTCTTGTGCCTACTATACTATACTTCGCAGCAGTTTAACTTGTCAGTGACGTCACTACGGGCGGAGCCAATAAGAGCTCACAAGCAGTCAGCGGTCTCCTCTAATTCGGCAAGTAGGCTGTGACGTTTTATCTAGCTCGTTTTTCATAGGCTAACGTCACGCTGTTGGCTCCGCCCGTAGTGACGTCACTGCCAATTTAAACTGCTGCGAAGTATAAACTGCAACGTTTCTTGACAACAACATCGTGACGTCAGCGTGACGTTTGCGTGACGTTAGCCTATGAAAAACGAGCTAGATAAAATGTCACAGCCTACTTAGCGAATTAGAGGAGATCGCTGACTGCTTGTGAGCTCTTATTGGCTCCGGCCGTAGTGACGTTCAGTGTCAAGTTGCTCTCTAGTTTAGGCTTGCAATTTGAGGCGCGCTTCTTCACATTTCCAACTGTACCGCCATTTGGCGTGAAGTCAGACTTCCACAGTACACAGATGACTAAAGGACCAGTTCATATAGTTGGCAGCCATTCACGGCACAACAACACATTGACACAAAGAAAGGACACGAGAGAGAAAGTACATCCATGTCTGAGCCGGGATTCGAACCCAGAACCGACCCATCCGCTGTCAGTCTTCTCCGACCACTGGAAAAGGTGCCCGGCGTTGACTTTCAATGAAACCAGATTATAGAAAGGCAAAAGAGTATAGTCGACACCGCTCAAACGAATACTGTCGGTTCCAAGAAATATTATTTGCTTTAGCGGAGTATTTGATTACGTGGGGAAATGTTCTTTACCTTTCCAAGTTGACCGCATTTATCTTAACACTTAATAATAATAAACTAATACCACATGAGAGAGTAATTAAGGTTATTGCTAAAAAGGTTTTGAAATAAGATAAGGTAAATAAACAACAAAATAGTATAATAGTCAAGTTTTTGTACAATCATAAGTACGTATAAAATGAAAATTATAGAACAATAACTGTCAACTAGGGTTGTAAAATAAAACTGTCAATTTGGCTAAAATCTGGTCCGCAGCTTCGGGCCAGATTTCAGATGCATAAATCAGCTGTCATAATTACTAGGTAAGTTTAACTGTGAGAATTTACTGTGTATTCATATTTTGCGAGATTCTAACTGAACACATTAGGATAAATGCAGTATCAACCGTTAAAATATTCAATGACATCAAATAGCCTAGATCCTTTATTTTGTCTTAATCAAACATGAAAATTTTCTTTATAATTTTTTGTGATTTGTTTTATTAGAAATTAAGCATAGTCAGACCCCGAATTTAAAATAAGGAGTTGGGAGTTAAATTGGTTTCGAAATTGGAAGGGGAAATATTGGGAAATATTTCCAAGTCAATAAGAATTTTTTTCACGGACAATAAATAATATTGATTAAGAAGGAACATGTTAATGTTATTTAATTGATAGCTGCTAAAATGAACAAATTTTGAATCAATTTTAGGTAACTTCTATTATTGCAGTTTGTTAATAAATGTTAGTTCTGATGCTAAAAGAAAAATTCCATACACGCCAGATGATAACTGAAGGTTTGAAATAAAATTGAAACTTTTTTCTAAATTTCAGGAAAATCACAAAGCATAATTAAAATTGTAGTTGTTACATATTTCAGCTATTTCTAATGCAAATAATGTCTGCTTTTGAGCTAAAATGTGTATAATGAGCTATTTTTATCTGGAGGGGGCTGGGGTATTGGCCAGCGAAAATGGAAAAATTTTCAAGAATGAATCGTTGTCCTAAAAGTAATGCAGGTCCCTGACATAGTCCAAGATAAAATAAGTCAATAAGTTTTTAAAAACTTTTGTTTCAACCCTTTTGTATTAAACTTCAAAACGAACTGTTCTGATAAAAGGGTTCCACATACCCCGATTAACACTATCTCAAATTTAATGCCTTAAATTTTGTATAGTTTTACCTTTATATCGCATACGACGGAAAACAGTCTTTTATAGCAAGTAAAAAAACATGAAATTACTTCAAAATTGGTTTTAGTAAAAAGTCGTGAATTTCCGGCGACGACAAAAATTTCAGTTTAAAAAAAAAATCTGAAAGGGAAGGGGGGAAATGTATTGTAGAAGTAATTCTACAATAAAACCTTTAACTAAGCAATAAATAAAGATAAATGGTAATCACGTGATCACATGATGTCAAAAACGTGTCGTCATGAAATTCATCAAGATAGTCGCATTCGTGATACTTGTTCCATTCCTTATTAATTCCAGCATGAAAAAGCCGTGTAATTATTCTCCGAACAGGCACTGTAAATGTAATACAACTGCATGTACTTTGCTCAATAAGTTAGTGGAATCAGAAGAGGAAAGTCTGCAGCAACCTGGCATTAATTGTAGTCTGAGATAATTAAATTGCTGTTATCGAGCAGTAATGGAAAATGGGACGATTATACCAGAGATTAACGCGATCCGTTATCGTCGCCATCTGAATTATTTCTCTTGGTTTTTGCTCACATGGGTGGAGCCGGGATCTGGTGTCCCGTGACTGGGTGATGGTTTAATTTGCAGAGACCAGGTGTGGTAAAAAGGGAAATTATTTTCAATAGATTTTCTTTTGAACAGGAAATGGGGAATTTCCTTACCAACGTAAGAAGGATATATTATTTCTGCCAGGTAAAGTTTTTCTTTTGTTTTATATGCAAAACTTCATTGTATAATTTGAAAGAAATTCTAGTATTATTTGTTATTTTTTCTTGGCACTTCCTTTAGAAATTTATAGTTACAGTAAAGTCTGCTTGAATCGGTCCGTCAGGTTAGCATTTAAGGTATTGCACGTCTTTCTGTTGTAAGATATTTGGCGCACCCTTCGCACCACACTCATGCTAGCACAAACAAAAAAAGAATCCTCACTAGAAAGAAACAATTAATGCATTCAATTAAGCATTTTAGGCATTTTTGAAATATGTTTTTTAATTAAGGCCGTGAGGGGCAAAGTGCATTTTTTTTTAATTTTGAGAAAAATGAGTCCAAGTTTTAAATCATAGGTTGATGCTTCATTATCACTATTTTTTTTTTTCTAAATTCTGTTCTGTAGCAGTACCTTCCAGTGCTACTAGTACGATTTCTTGCCCCAAAACAGATGAGGGTTTTACCACTTTTGTGCGAGTTACCTCTAACTTTTAATTTTGGTACTGCATCCCTTTGTTTAGGTATTTGAATTATAATTTACTTTTTTCGTTTCTCAATTTGCAAATTTTTAGCTGTACTGATTTTTATCAAAGTCATTTGTAAGTAAATTATCATAAGTTTTAGCTAAAGAAACTATTAAACTACTTCGGTACTTTGTTGAGTGCATTTTTTCAAAATTATAAGACTTTTGCAAACTTAAACCGCATTTTTGGCATAAGAGCACTTTTTTTGAGAGAGAGAGAGAGAGAGTTTCACCGTTAAACAAACTTTTTAATAACCTTTTAGTTCACGATAATTCCCCTAAAATTTTATTTCAACAGATGCAGAGCAATTAACTTTTCCCATTTATTTATTCACTTATTTTTTTCAAACAGAATGGTTTTCTCAGTTGTGTGTGACGTTTAAAAATGTATAGCTCAGCTAATTTTCAGCCTCTCTGCAACGATCAACCGAAAACCTTATCCTGCTCCAGGGAATTTTATTCTTGCACAGAAGTTCTGAGGTTGCCTTATTTTTCCTCTTCGACTCTCTTCCTCCCTCCTCCTTTTTTAAAATTAATATTTTAACACTAATTATTCCTAAAACTTTTGAAAGAAACAAAAATTGTGGAGCACAAACTCCCACCTAAACATCAACAGAGCAGGTAGTCATACATAGAACATTTTTTAAAAAAGTATTTTTTTTTTTTTTTTCAATCCTGACTTACAACGAAAAAAAATATTGCAATAACAAAGCTTTATCATCGCACTTCACTTCTAAAAGCTAAACACTGTTTCACTCTCCGAAGACGGGAAGGTTAGATTTACTCTCAGATAGACGGGGGCAGGGGGGGGGGGATATTACCCTCTATTTACCTCCGGGACCAAAAACCGTTTTTTAATTATCATGTTCTGCGGGCGCCGATCCATCTTCCTTATGTCTATTTAGGCACGCATATGAATCCGTTATAAAGCAGGCGTTCTATTTTTATTAGAGCTTGTGCATTTAGTCCCGTTTATTAACGTTGATTACGCTGGCCTCCTTGATAAGGCCTGGCGAGCTTTAGCGAAACCAGGTGTAATTCCTTGGGCGTTTCGGAGAAGGAGAATGAGGTCTAAGCTCTCAGATTATTTGGAAACGTTTTGGTTTTGAATGAATCTCTTAATGAAAATTAAAATGCGGTGAAAATCTGACTAAACCCTTCACTATTGCGGTGATTTTCTTTGTAACGTAAAGGGTGGGGTGAGGGTAACTAAAATGTTATATTCCTAGCGCTCTCCACAAAATTAAAGTGGGAAATGTTCCAATGATTTTGGCATTTCTGTCGAAAATCGTTAAGTTTAAGAAGGTTTTCGAGGGGAGCCCTAAGCAACCTGACATCAAAGACAGCCTAAAATAACTTCAATTCTGAAAAAAAAAAAAATCCAAAGTGAGCTTAACCTAATTTCCCTCTCTTTATCCCCTCAGAAAAATTGATCCATCTCTGGAAGGTCTAACGTGCTTTAAAAAGCTAAATTATCGTGCTTTAAATTTTCTAAAAATTTCGCTAGACTTGCCCCCCCCCCCCCCCCAAAAAAAAAAAAAAAAAAAAAAACTGATTTTTTGAGCTTTCTGAAGCGAACTCGAAGGGACCTTTAAAATCAATTAATCATCACCGAATTTAGTCTTATCTGGACAATGTACAACAAAGTGACGGAAATCGGAAATGTAATTCGTCTTAAGCGTGTTGGAATTAACGAGACATTTCCATACATACAGTTGAAACTCGTTAATTTTTAACTTTCTTGACAAATAGCGCAATCGCTTTTGAAATGCCATTTCCCTCCTCCATCAATATTTCAGAAATACTAATCCCAATTTCTAAATCACTCAGCCAGCAATACTAGAAAAATCAACAAAATGAAAAGTGTTCTAAAAGTTCTCTGACCGACACAACCACTCAGAGCGGAAGACTTTTAAAAAAGTTTTTCCTTTTCGTCCACATTAGAGGGGGGAGGCGAATCCTTCCAAAACGTGGTTCGAATGTTTGGATCCTTTTCTTTGACGCGTAACTTTTTCCAAAAGAGAATAACTGGCTACTTCAGATTAATAGCCGGAGCGCCAAAAAAGTGGAGTCTTAAATCGTGAAAACCATACGTTGCAGTTTATTCCCGATCTTCACTACATACTTTAATAGCATTTGATTCTCAATGGAATTCAAAATACTGGAAGTTGTTTGGCCGGCATTGAAGGGACTGTTTGTGAGAATTAAATAAAGGGAAAAAATGGAGAAGAAAATTCGTTTCACGTAAAACGTTATTTTATGCCTTGTGATTCTATGTCTCAGGCACTTTAGATAAAGATGGCCAATTTTAAAGTTTTGAATCGAATCGAAATTTTAAATTAAAGCAAATAAAAAATAGCGAGAAAATTTTAATAAGTATATATATATATATATAAAAAAAAAAAAAAAAAGAGTTCAACACATTACCCCCCCCCCCCCCCCTCAAAAAAGTTTAAAGCGAAAAGGTTTCAAAGAGCAAAATTCATAGAATGTGTAATACGTCTGTATTAAAAAATGGTTTTTAAGGAGTAGTATTTGTTTAAAAAAAATGTAATGCAGGAAAAAAGGATACAAAGGAGGGGTGATCGTCCTTACATTGAAGGACTCGCCACTGGTAAATTTTCAATACTGAAGTTAAAAAAAAAGCATCTTAGATGCTAGCAGAAGGAAGATGTAGGATACTTTTAGCAATCGAAGACGAAAACATACGAGGTCAACATTTGCAAGCAAAGATGTATAGCAATAGGGACACGTAACAAAATCCATTGCCCCTCCCTTAAAACATTTTTAGATTCGCCCTTCGTGGCGATTGCCCCCCCCCCTTCCTTTTCAGACGGCTTTGTTATCTTGTGCTGTGAAATAAAATGTAAATCAGAATTCTTTAGTTCCGTCATTCGTAGTTTATAGAGTTGTCGAGCACTTTCACTAAATGAGATCCAGAGTGTTTTTCTCAAAGTATTAATGAATTTTTCTTTCACATTTTCCCTCATTTCAAGTAAATTACTTTTCCATCTTAGTCAAATCATTTCCATGATCAAAAATTGAACTTTTCATGAGTACTTTTACTGCCTCAGGCCTGAACAAAAAAATTGCACATTAGAGTAACTGCTCTGATGAACAGCAATCTAGTTTATCAACTTAAAAATCTTAGTCAATCAGATCCACTAAGTGTTTGCGACAAAATTCATTCGATACCCCCCCCCCCTTTTAAATTCTTTTCTTGTCAATAACAAAATTATGCTCCAACGATTTTAAAGAGTTCAGATAACGAATTAAAATCAAGGTATCAGTAAGTATTTCGTGTAGATATAGAAGCAGAATTCTGAAATTTCCAGCGATGCATTTTAAAATGTTCAAACTTCAAGATCTTTAAATAAAATATATTTATTTGTTTTGAAAAGACTTCTGTAATTGGAAATTGCTCTGAAAAGTAAAGAATAATTTTATTGTTTGATCATCATTGGTACTACTACTACTGTTAATTTATATAATTTTTTTCAGAAAAACAACTCAAAATTAGAAACGAAACTTTTATACCGCATTACTAATATGTTAAAAATATAATGTGTGTGATTTCTATTGAAAAACCCGGGTCTATTAAAATGTATATTTATGGTTGAATTATGGCACGTCAGATTTTAACTATTGTTTTTGCGCCAATTTCAAAATATATGTTTAAAAGTAGCATAGATGGTGCCCAAAGAATAAAATTATTTTGTTTACTTTTTAGAGGTATTTCCAGCAACAGTTTTGAAACATTTCCTTCTGAAACGAGTGTTAAACTTTAAGCAGTTGACCCTGAAGTCCAATCCTAGTTAATCTCTTTGGCGCAGTATAGCCTATTAAGACTCTCGCGACAGTACATCCAAAGCAACTCACCAATCTTATTAATCTCTGGGATTTACTTGTGTGCTAATTTAATTAACTATTAATATTAAATGAGGTTTTCCAAACTAATTCATGTACAAATTATTTCCTTTTTTGTCAATAGCGTCAGTCACTGGGAAACAAAGTTTGACTGAGATAGTGTGTAGTGTTGTCATTTTTTCCCCCTAGGAAAATGACAATGACTGCAGGTGTGTACTGCAGCAAACTTTGCCAGAAACTTGACGACAACCAACCCAGCACAGCAGTTTTCGGTGATAATTTATGAGCACATTTTTCGCACTTGATCACAAAATGTTTGGCAAAAAAAAAAACTTCTCTTATTCAACAAGCTCCTAACTCATCTAACATCTGAGACCTCTAGCTGTCTCCCAAACTCAAGAGGCCATTGAAAAGAGCAAAACTTCAGACAAGAGGGGGCATAATGGCAGCATCATCATCCGGGCGAACTGCATTCTATTCCAAAACAGGCCTTCAGAGAATGCATCCAACAAAGTGAACACTATTAGGAGTAGTGTGTGAAGTCCCAAGAAAATTACTTTAAGGTGGGATTTGCTTTTCAACCGTCCAGATATGCCAGTTTTGTTCTTAGGCCAAATGGTCCGATTCTTTTCTTCTCGACCTTGTGCTTTTAATATTAAGGAGATTGAGAAAACTGAATAAAATTTTATTCTTCAAATGTCAAGGTATGACAAATGTATAAGTTTGTGAAAATATCCTTAGTTAATGAATATGAAACTAAGACAAGCAGTGTTTTCTCAAATTGTTAAAGGTACTAATGCCCAAAAAATGTTCATAAATCCAAAATGAAAGAAACACTCACATCAATGAAATCTTTATTTCCTGATCAGGGTTACAAATTACATGTGCATAAAGCACATCTTTGGTAATAATTTAATAGAACATTCATTAAATTAAATTGCCCACGTAGGTTTATGTTAAAAATATTTCTTCTTTGGAAATACAATTTAAAAATACTTTTTGAATTTGAAATCCAAAAACCCACAAAATGGACAAGACTAGAATACTTAAATTATCTGGCAAAAGCAGCAGTTTTTCAAGAAGTTTAACGATCACTACATTCAGATACATTAATTTTTAAATTTCACATGCTATGTTAAAATGAAGGCACTAGTTCATTAAAAGACAAAGTGTGCTACACTGTCACTTGAATTTAACTTTAATGACTGTAAAACTTCTTGGAAAAGAGCTGCTCTTTTTATTAACGAGTAAGTAAAAAACCCTGATGTTGGATCAACAATGGGTTGCAAAATACAAGGTTTCAGCAGCATACATTTTGAATGGTGCATTAAAATTAATGCATTAGTGTGAAACTGATGCATAGATACATATGCATCAATAAAATAAATATCCTTCTAAATGCACCACAATCAAATACATAATTTATATAAATCACGAAAAATTCAAAGCTGCACAGACATAAAATCACATAGCCTACTACTTAGCAGTTCGCAAAAATGTGAACAATTACTGGCTCACAATTCCATTCTTCTTTAATGCATTGCATCTTATAATGCATATAAATATATTTAAAGTGCAAGGCACATAGAAATAAATAGTTGGTTAGAAAATCAAACACAGCGGACAACACAAGACAACACTCAGTTATTTAAAATACGAAAAGGAACCTTGAACAAACTGGTTTGATGACAGCTTGATATAATTTAAAGTAAATATATGGCGTGGCTCTCATAAGTTGAAGCTTAGCTTTAACAATAATTGTTCTTTTTTTTGGATTAATAAAGAAGCGTTATTAGCACTGAGTTGATATCTGTTATTTTCTTAGTGTTTTGCTAAAGTATACCAACTCAAATTAGCACCAATAACAATACCCCTTTCCACTGAACTCTTCGAAACGAAGTATACATTGTTAGGGCCAACTTCAACTTATCAGAGCCCAACTATATATTAATAAAATATAAACAAACAAGCACATGGTTTTGTGTTGCTCTAAAACAAGTAAATTTCAATCACAATTTGATCCCCAATAGCTTTAAAAGCAATTTTATCTCAAAGCTCGAAATGAATAATGAAACCGTTTAAAGTTTTTAGTTGCACTGAATAACAAAGCATAAACGAATATTTAACAAATGTCAACAAAAAAAGCAACTCAATCAAGGATGATAAGCTGCATTAAAAGATGAAGATTCAATACTACTTCCTTGATGAAATAATTGAAGTTGATAACGTTACACATGGAAGACATTGTAGGAATCAAAATCAGAAATGTATTTATGCATGACAGAACATTTTCTTGAAAAGTGAAAAAAACTTGCAGTTTGAAAATTAGGTCACCTAATAAAATGTAACGGGTCTTTTAAAAAATACCAGAACCAAAATGACAATAATCAAGTTATTCGTCATTAAAGTCACTTTTCAAAAGTTCACTACAATCATTGTTCGCTTCGATTTACAAAACGATTTCTCTAAATTTGGCAACATTTATCAAAATAAAAAGTTGCATATGGATCGCAGAATTTGCTTCTATAATTTAAAAAACGAAAACAAAGCTTTAAGAAACCAGATTGGATGATTAAATTCAAAATCAATATCACAGCTTTTAAAATAAAATGAGAAATTTCCGATAATGTTGAAAGGAATATTCAGTTAATGAGCAAAATGGGAAAATTGTACTTAACAATACATTAGTGATATTGCATTTATATGCTTATATGTATTACAAACTGTGCGCATTAAAAGAAAATAAGTACCCTAAAAAAATTCTGGCGTCTATAAAAAAACATTTCCAATAAACAATCCCTATAATAACTTCAAGTTAAGATCCCACTCTGAGCAGTAACTCTTGAGTTACAGTTCTGGAAAACCAGAATAGGTGCTACTGAATTAAATCAAGGAATGTAGCGACTGAAAAGCATATGAATATCAACAAGAGTATAAAAACATACTTAAAAAAAAACAAAGACAGCACAAATATATAAATATATGAATGTATATATAAAATATCTATACCTAAATAACATTCGCTGCTCATGTATTTTGCAACCCTAAAACTCTAGGACATGTCTCGACTGACACAAGGTACGAAATCTCAAATGAGCAAATTTGCTCTACATATTACATCATGAGTAAGTATCAAAGTACAACAACAGCATATAATAGCAGAAAGAATAATGCACAACACTCACAATTATATAAATTTAGAATGTGAATCAAGTACAATAACTAAATGGAAGATGAGGATATTGGCACAAGATGCCAGATACAAACTAAAGCTTGTATTCTGATTATTTCTCACATTCAACAAAAACACTAAAGAAAAAGAGGCATAAGAATGTCTTGGCTGCCATGTTTGAAGCACAAAATCGAACACAAGTTTATCAAAAAAAAAAAGTAATGAAACATCAATGCAACAAAATCCACTTTAAAAGAAAGAGGAGACTATTAATATTTTAATTAATGTGTGTAGTCATATACAGTCGTTTGAGAATTGAAATTAAATAAACATTTATTAAAAAAGAACAAGCAAATTTTAAAGTAGCAATGCATGGAAATGAGGGAACAGACTTACTAGTTTTGTTTAATCAGAATTATCTTTTCTATTCTTACCAATCTCTTCAGAAAAAAACGAACAAGCCACAATCTTAAGATTTTTTTTATGTTCTTGTTTCACAGAACTAATAACATCACTATAAAAAAATATATTTGTAATTCTCGTCTTTTCTACAACAGACCTCTGGTTAAAAAGCTTGGTTTGGTTGAGCTCTGTTTTCACTCTCATATTTTGAGGAATAAATAATAAAGGGTAGTAAGAAATACTGAAGTTTCAAGTACCTAAATTTGAAATTGACCTATAGTTGTGCAGCTAAATGATGCAACTAACTATATTAATTATTTAATTAGATACCAATAGCTTTTCGACACTTCAGATTATTTTAATGCACTAGTAATGAGTGCATTCATCTTAACAGTAGAAAAAGAATACACGAGAGTAGGCAGTTTGGAGTTAAATAATAAAGAAGCTTTCATCATTTACTAACAATAAATGGTTCTAACTTAAAAACATAAAATACTCAAAATTATTTTAAGAAATAGAAACTATTTCTTAACATACTGTTTTATGGAGGGTGGATAATAGATTTACAAAGTAAAATATTTTAAACAGGCAGCCAAGATGAATATAAATTGTCAATATTATAATTCCTATTCAAAATAAAAAAATCTTATGATAAAAAATAATATTGCAATACTTGTGCACATAATGGCCCTAAAGATAAAGTATGATTTAATTTCTTGCAAAAATCTGAAGTAGAAGGAATAAAATAAAAAAAACGATAAAAGGCAACACCATCTGAGTTAGCTCAATAGCTAAAATTTTGGCACTTGTGGTATTTCCCGAGCAGAATTACAGCACTCAATATAAATTATGTACTGAAATTAAGTCAACACCTACGAATCAGTGGTTTCCAAAAGTTTTGCATCATTATTGGTTAGAAAAATGCTTTTCAAAGATCTCATTTGAAATGCATGCTTTGAACAGGAAGAAACAAAAAACAAATACATCGTCAGTAATATACAAAACAGTGCTATCAAATGACTACGAAAACACATGAAATTAAAAGAAGTATATATATATATTATACTCATTTATATATATGCCTTTCAATATGTTATCGGACAAATCTAAGTGTACCTTAAAATGAATCCATAAACTATATTAAAAGTATTAAATAAGCACACAATGCACTGAATATTATTCTTGGTGGAAAAGAGAAGTGTTGAATATTGTTAAATTTTCTATTAGAAATTTAATTTTTAAAAATTAAAAAAAATACTGCGTGCTTTGCTTTTAATAAGCAAGTTACCGGGAAAAGATTCAAAAAAGCTAAATAATCTATAAAAGATACTTTCGGAACTTTGTTTTGTGCTGAGCAATGTTTATTCTCCAATCTGAATTCTAAAGATTTGTAAAGCTACATAAGACATGTAAACTTGATAAAGTTTTAAGTTAAACTGCACAAAAGCTTAAAAAATTAAAAACAATTTGAATTTAAGAAGTCAAAATTCAATTAAAAAAAATAATTTTTGCAATTACAAATTATGATAGGTGTGTAAGTGTGAGTGCATGTATGTGTAGGCAATTTGTCAATGCACAAAAAAATAAATAAATAAATAAATAAATAAATAAATAATCGGCTCCAGGGAGCAGGAAACAAAAAAAAAAAAAGAAAAATTGGCTTAAAAGAGTTTGCCCAAACCATTACTGGTCATGATACATATTTTGGAAACCACTGAAAAAAAAATACTTGAATACAAAATACTCAGTATCAAGTAAATGCAAGTATAACACTTTCATTAAAACTAAAAAAATAAATAACATAAGAAAATCATATTTCTTATAATAAAGAATGTTTGCAAAATGTGATTCACATTATGCCCTCTTTTTCAGCAAGAAAATAACTTACCATTACGATAATTTGAAACTTGACTTAATGCAAAGCAAACCTGACAGCAACTTTATGTGTATAATATTACAGAAATTACTGATAATCACTGTCAATGTAACAAAATCCAACAATACTTGTTAAGAGCTTAATTTGACAACCTGTATGAGTGGATTTTGAACTCTAAAAGCTTTCAGGTTTGTTTTACATTTAGTTTAATTGATAATATGAGAATGAAAATCTTCTAAAATTTCACACGTTTAAAAAGGATTATTTAATAGTCAATAGCATTTATTCAAAAACAAACTAATTTATAACCTGAATGTGAGCTTAGTAAAATTGTTAAGTGGAACTATTTATTCCATTAAACATTACAATTGATATTTACTGTAATGAAATGAGCACATTAAAAATTCCTTGTACTTTTTGAAAAATATCAATTGCAAAAAGAAAAAAACTATAGTGATACACAGATAAGAAGTAACATTTACATGTAAAAATATTTAGGAGCAATTGGTTAAGTTACATTCAGTGATGATATGTCTAAAATGTATTTCAAAAATTCCAACCAGTAAAGTATATGTTAAAACAAGGGCCCGTAAAAAACATAATAAACCAGGAATGTTTAAAAATTAGGTAAAATTGGCAGTTTAATGTTAAAATTACTATAGAAGCAGAGTTTGACAATAATGGGAATCAAGTTATCTAGATTTTACACATTGGCAGCAAAAATATAAGGATAAAATAGCCTAAATATAACTCTGAATTAACTTTCTGCATACTTACAATTTTTAATGTTGGTTTTATACAGAATGTTGTTAGTTACTTGAAAAAAAAATCTGCATCACTGTTTCAACAAGTGTTCTTTCAGGAATATTATGACATAAACATTATACTTTCAGTTACTCTGTAGCTTAAACCGTAAAATAAAAAAAATAATTATATAGTCAAACAAAATGAAATATGAAAAATGATGGCAAAACAATATTGTACGGAAATTACAGTACAATGTAGAAATTTTGAAAAATAAAAGTGGGCTCCTAACACTTTTGCCTGTACCTTGGATTTTTAGAGAGTACAATAACCCACACAACAATAAAAAAAATGTGATTACGAAAAACACTAACTTAGGGAGCCTAATGAAGTCCTTGAACACAGATGATTTTGTTATCACATAGACATTGTGCCCTTCAAACACAACTTAAAAATCCGACTAAGTATAACTTTCTTTCAAATTTTTCACAAGTTTATTTCTTGGCCCTTGATTTTGTACACAGCTTTAAAAATTTCATATAAAATATCAATGATGTTCAAAAACAGAAATAGGGAACATTAGTCAGTGATAAACTTAAAAACACATTGATATAATTATTACAAAAATAAGAACTCGAAAAAAAAAAAAAACTATCAGAACAGTTATTTTCACCGTAAAACATAAATGTATTTTTTTAGTAACTTCTTCAATCATTGCACAGTTGAAAAAATAAATACTTACTGTTCTGTCAATCAAAACCAAATTTCAGAAAAGTTTTATTTGTTTCATAATTTTTCCATTTACAATATAATATATTTAAAAAATGAAGATAATATCTTTAATAGACTATACTAGCTCACACATATTAATCAAAATAGATACCACTAAAATTAAGTTTCAGTTTCCATATAAATGACTAAACTTGGACCAAAATAAATAAGACAATAAATAATAAATCAATATAAATAGTTTCATAATAAAAAATATCTGTTACTAATGTAACAACTTACACACATGATTGCAACTGAATAATGACTTATGTTGTGAACGTCATGACAAAAACGACTGTGCCAATTTTTCTATACTGGAGGTGGACCTCTCAAATATCTCAACTGTGGCAGAACAGAGAACTCGAAATTATTCATGTTCTCACAGCAGTTTGGTTCCATGTAGCATGACATACAATACAGAATAATCAAAGCACATTGTATTGGAAATGCAGTTCTAAGTGCACGCCAGAAGCAAGATCTTCCTTTCGTACACACTTTCTGTTTAGCAGGATTTGCATCTTTTCTATCACTGCAATGAAATAAATAATTTACAATATGAAGTACACTGTAGAGTGTAGAACAACAAGCATCCCTTTTTAAACCATCAGTTCAGATCAGCCTCGACTAGTAACGTTAGAAGAAATTGGATAACATTATTTTGAAATAAATATGCTAAGATTGGAAAATAAAGCAAAAATAGATTGAGTAATTACAATTTTCTTTTTATATAGGAGGAATAAGTTTAGCTAGGGAAGAGGGAATATGTTCAAAACATAAAATTAATAATCACTTCAATAAACCATTTGAAAACATCGCACCCCCCCCCCCCCCAGCAGAAAATATGATTTTACTTTATTCCCCAGTCAGAAGTGATGGAGGAAAATTAAAGTTGTTGCAATTTTAAAATGCGGTTATAGTAAAATATAACAATAAAATCTAAAATGGAAAGAATTTTAACCCCTCGACATCTAGAATGTACAATTCGAATGTCCATACACATACATTTGACTTCTTTCATGTTCTAGTAAAGTTCTCCCTTTTCCCAAGACGCATGTGGTTGGGTTGGCTAGTTACTTTTAGCCTAATGACTTTTGATCACATGAAAATTAAAGGGCTTTAGCCATCCAGAATTTAAAGCACAGCATGCTTGCTTAACAGGGTATATAAAGATAGTTTATAAATAAAATTTTGAATATATATACATACACCTCATATTCAAAATATTAGAATAATGACATTTTTTTTTTACAAATTGAAAATATCGTTTGGAAATGCAATGTCTTTAAATACAAATATGCAAATGACTATTTTATTTAAGACTTATTGTTGATTAAACTTATTTATTATCTTGAAATTGATATCATATTTGAAAAAAATGAATCAAAAAAAAATATTTTGAAATGTCAAAATATTAGAATATTTTTTCAAGTGGTTCAAAATATTAGAATATTTGACATCAATTCTTCTTTCATCATCACTAACTCATAACGTGTGGCATCATTGATAAAATGCAGACGATTTTATTTAAAAGTAGAGATCTCTTTGCATTTTTTTTTATTTTTGATCTTGAAATGGGTCGTGTGAGGAATATTCCTGAATCGATTAAACTGTGTATAGTGGATTTGTACTGGCACGGTAAAAATCAATGTGATATTGCAAATTATTTATGCTGTTCCCAAACCAGCAGTAGCAAACCTTAACACAGTATTTGAAAAATGGAAATTTTTAAATTAATCGCCAAAATGGCGGTCGAAAACCAAAATCATCTGCTAGAGAAGAGAAGAAACTGAAAGGTATTTTTAAGAAAAAACGTTTCAAAAGTGTGAAATTTTTGCACCGAAAATGGAAAAATGGAGGAATTGAAGTTTCTATGTCGACAACATTAAGACGTCTTCATAAATTTAAGTTTGAATCGCGTGTACCAAAAACAAAACCTCTCATGATTGTGAAACAAAAACGTACAAGATTGAATCGGTGTAAATCAAGACGTTTACGGAGCGAAGACGATTGGAAAAAAATATTATTCAGTGATAAAAGTATGCCTTGTGTTTCATATGGTAATCAAGGTATTGGAGTTTCGAGAATGCAGCAAGAAGCATTCGATAAAGAATGTCTTAAACGCCCGGTGAAATTCGCTGCTAATGTAGCTAGTGAGATGACTTGGGGTTGCATAAGCGCAAAAAGGACCTAGAAAGTTATGCATCGTCTACGAAAAGGTTAATTCTCAAATATATCAAGAAATATTGGAATATTACATGATTCCTTCGTCAAAAGATTTGTTTGAAGATGATTTCATCTTTCAACGAGATTTAGCTTCATCTCAGACATCAGTGTCGACTAAGAATTGGTTCAATCAGTGCAACATTAAGGTACTTCCTGGGCCACCAAAGTCACCAGACCTTAATCCCATCGAAAACTTGAGGCATATAATTAAGAAAAAACTCCGAGAAAATCCTCCTTCAAATAAAACTGAGTTAGTGGCACGAATAGTTCATGAAGTCTAATATTGGTCGAAATGTTTGTAAGCAACTTGTTTGTAGCATTTCAAATCGATTGAACGGTGTTGTTAAAGCTAAAGGGGATGCTACAAAGTATTAACTGTCATTTACTTCATATTTATACAATAATATTTTGCATAAAATAAAAAATTCTAATATTTTGAACCAATGTTAATTTTATTCTAATATTTTGATTTTTTTCAGAAGTCTATTGGAATATCTAATTGTTTATTATTTTACACATTGTTTGCCTTAAAATATTATATAAGCATTCCAGATTTTATTTATAAGCAACTTAATTGCAATAACTTAGTATAAAAAATAAATAAATGGAACATTATTTCCATTTTATCACTTTTTCTCAATTATTCTAATATTTTGAATATGAGGTGTATATGAACATCTGGAATATTCATGAATTCTCTTCTGAAGAACATGCTTGAAAAAAATGATATGGGCATTAAGTCTTAAACAGAGGAAACAAAACTTACATGCAGATAATGTGTATGAATAATTTTTCAGCTTAAATTCTTTTAGAAACTTACCCATCTTTCATGATAGGAGGAGGATTTGAAAGCAACAGAGGCTCTTTTAAGTTTTCACTTGTACTTTCCACTAAGCAACACTGAACTGCTTCTTGAGAGGAACTATTTGGTATGTCCATTAAAACGTCATATTGATCCGCTACCAACACTTCTGCTGCTGTGGTTTGATGGAAATCCTCAGCAATCACCTAATAGAAAAATATGGTAAAACGTATCTAAATGTAAGGAATTTTTAATTCTATAAAAGAAAAATTGAACTGATGTGAAAGCTTACCAAGCATAGACATAGTGGTCTAATCCCGCTGATCTTAACTTTTACTTTAATGATAATAAGTTAACATATGTAGTGTTTAAAAGTGAAACAAGGTGCAAATTAAACTTATTAATTAGTTCAACACCTGGAGGTTTACTGCTTTAAATACAGATTTAAAATGATACAATTGCTGCATTTTAATAACTGTACAGAGTTCGCCATTAATCTAGCTTAAAATAAAAGAATTTCATCTGAACAAAAGCAGAAAATACAATTTTTATCTTGAAAGTTATTTCATCTAGCTTGCACATTAGCAGCAGTTTTTTGGCATTAATGCAACAAAAGAAAATTTGAATATTAAAATGCAATGCAATATTTTTTTATCTATGACACTAATTTTGATTAAAAATCATCTAGAGTTTTGTATTAGTAATAATTGAGAAAATTTTTTAGTTACTTTTGGTTTTGGCAGGCTATCTCCAACTTGCACTGGCTGCCACTGCACCGTTGTCTCAGACTGGTTACCAACTTCATCCACAACAGATTCATGCCAATTGGATTGCAGAGTAAGGAGCTTAGTCAGATGAGAGCAATTCCTAAACACAATAAATAACAAGTTGCATTTTCTATGTTTCAAAGTAAAATGCTTCACAATGTTCTTTTGATATGAAAAGAGTAATAGAAATTAGGATGTAAAGTCATTGCATGAAATTTTCAGCAAAATATTCTATGTTGGCATGTTTCCAGAACAAAAGTTTTTGCTCATGTGAGGTGGAAATTATTATTATTATTATTTTATATAAAATTGTGAGAATCTTCAAAGAAAAAAAATTCTTTGTAGACTAAAAGAAATTAATAATGGACAAAACATTTCTAGTAAAATACACATTTAATTTATCACTAAACATAAAACAAAGTAAAAAAGTTTCTAATGCATCAGTAGCTTATTCCTGCAATTATTCTTGTGCAGAAAGCTCTAAAATGCAACTGGAAGGGAAAATCAAGAAGTACGGTAATTTGAGATAACTTTCAATTCCTTCAATCTTATTATTACATTAGTCACTAGTTATTTAATGCGCAAATTAAATAAAATTTTACTGATACATTGATCCGTTGGTGGCCTCAAATCCCATCATAAATTCACAACAAGTATGATAGCGAAGCAACAAAATTAGTCGCTAACACTTTTATGCAACTGTCAAAAAATGATATTGTTTAAAAAAATTGGGAGTTTATGAAATCTAAGCGAGAAAGGGATATAAACTTGGCTGAAAAGCGTGAATTTTCCAAGGAAATAAAGATTTTGCAACTTAGTAGATCTGCATCAAACACATGAAAAATCACAAAATATGAATTTGAATGAAAATAACAAAAAGATAACTGGTATGTACTTGAGAAAAAATTATCAAAAGTTTTGTACGAAATTTTAAAAATTTCTGTTAAGGATGCAAAAAGATTCAACCCATAGGTTCTGTAAAAGCGAGAGAGAAAAATCGAAAAATAATGATTGGAAAAAAAAAGAAACAGGGACAGAAATATTCAATATTTTACATGCTAATAAATGAATAAATGCATGCACCTGCATAAAGGGGAACATATCCCCCCCCCCCCCGCACCGGTAGTAGTGGCCAGAATACCACTGCAAAATATGAAAAATAAAAACTTCCCATTTATTTCTTGCTCACAAATTCAAAAAGTTGTGTAAGAGATTTATCTGATCTTTAAGATTCATTTCAATAAAGATTTGTTAGGTATAACACTCCCAGATTTCGTAGCCCCCCCCCCCCCCAAAACGAAAAACTTTAGAAAAAAAGCCCCCCCCCCACTCCTTATTTTTTCTCATTTCGAAATTCATGCAATTTTTTCTGCAAAGTTAATTCTGTACACTTTTTCCTTTTCGATCCTGATCTAAAAAAATTGCACTGATGGAATAGAAACTTCTAAGAAAAAAATCTGGTATGGACCCCACACTACTTCCTTTTACGTGTAAATTTCTTAGTAGTTGCCTAAAGTGTAAAAAAGAGTGCTTGGAGTGATCAAGGTAACAATTCAAATATTTACTCCCCTAATCTACCACAAAACAATGCAAAAAATATTTTACAATGATTAATTTTCTAAATATTGCCGATTTTAACATCATTCAGTGGATTTTTCGCAAAATATCGCCAATAGCGTCAAATTGAACACAAATTCAAAAAAAAAATTTTTCGCCAAATTTGTCGCCAAGTTGGCGTCAAACACTTGGCGACCAAAAGCTTGGCGATATATCGCCAAGTGGTCGTGCCAATTCATATCACTTGAGTCTGCATTGAAATTAACATTGATTTACCCCAAAAAAGGGGTAAAACATTCCCTTGGGAACATTCGAATGCAACCACAAGGGGAGGTGCACAACTAGACCATCCTCAGAGCCTACATACCAAGCTAGAAGTTTCTACGGCATATAGTTTTTGAGTTATGCGAGCCACATACGCACATACATCCGCACATACGTACATACAGACGTCACGAGAAAACTCGTCGTAATTAATTCGGGGGTGGTCGAAAATGATTTTTCGGCTGGTTATATGTTGGCAGGTACGTATGCACGTGCTGACAGGTCGAGAAAACGACTCAACATTCATTCAGGGGTGAGTAAAATCAAAATTTTGACCCAAATTTGAGGAAAAATTTTTTCGCGATCACAATACTTCCTTTACTACGTAAAAGGAAGTAAAAAAATTGAAGCACACCACGTTCTCGTGAATAAATACGATTAATTTAACACACTAAAAGAATTTTAGAATTGGTTTGAGGAGGGGGTTAGAGAGAGATTTCCAAAATATATTTTCTACCCTAAAACAACACTTCAAGACACTTTCAAAGATTGAATCCAACTCTCAATGTTATAGAAATAAATACTTGCACATTTTGTGTAATTTTATACAAAACGAACTATTAGTTAAAAAGTTTCGATTTCACTTAAAGCCTGAAAATACGGGAAAGCCAAATTTCAATTCCGTAAATTTTGCATTCGGCAAATTAGAGATGGTGTTTTCTAAAACATAAAGGTAACACAGCTACAAGAGGGAAAAAATCTTGTCGTTATTAATTTAGAAAAAAAAGCAAATTAACAACAGGTCAAATTTTTAAAGAAAACCGTCAAAAAAAAAAAAAAAAAAAAAAAAAAAAAAAAAAAAAAAAAATAATATATATATATATATATATATATATATATATATATATATATATATATATATATATATATACACAGGGTGTCCACTCCAATCGTGGACCAATAGCTAATTTCTAAACCGTTAGAGATAAGCATATAGTTTATTTAGGAAAAAATCTCCAAATTACGAAAGGAATTTTGGGTCTATTCAATGTTTTTCAAAAAATCAAATTTTGAAAGAGTTACGAAATTTAAATTTTTATACAGCCCCCCAGTCCTATCAATCATATTTAGTAAAACATTCTTGACACTGTAACGTTTAAAACTAAAAAAAAATCACTCTTCTACGACAAAAATTGACCGAGTTATGACGTTTTGAAAAATCAAGATTTTGCATGGATTTCATGACGTCATCGAGAGATCGCTTAAGGGACCATATGCGAAATTCTTCAAAATCTTGATTTTTCAAAATGTCATAACTCGGTCAATTTTTGTCGTAGAAGAGTGATTTTTTTTTAGTTTTAAACGTTACAGTGTCAAGAATGTTTTACTAAATATGATTGATAGGACTGGGGGCTGTATAAAAATTTAAATTTCGTAACTCTTTCAAAATTTGATTTTTTGAAAAACATTGAATAGACCCAAAATTCCTTTCGTAATTTAGAGATTTTTTCCAAAATAAACTATATGCTTATCTCTAATGGTTTAGAAATTAGCTATTGGTCCACGATTGGAGTGGACACCCTGTATATATATATCAGTAGCGAGGCCTCAAGTCATCGAACTATTCGCCGATGACCTGAAGGCAAACCTCGTTTTGCACTGGAAGAATTAAAGTTTTTAAAATTTTATTTTCAGATTATTTTTTCGGATCATTTAATATTCCAAATAATTTTATTTTAGTGGTGCCATCTGTTGAGTAAACGATTAGGCGTGACCTTCACTCATCGCTAAAGATACCGCATCGTTTTAGTGTGTGCGCGCGCAACTTTTTTCGCTTGTCAGCCATTTCAGCCAGATTCTTTCACAGCTTCCCTTAGATGTAAAACGAGTCATCGGCGATGACCCGCGGAAATTTTATGTGCAAAGCATTTTGTTTTTACTGGCAACTCTCAGTTTTGGCGGATCGTGGGGGTTGGATGGGGAGGGGTAGAGATTTTTTTTCTCCTGTTTCGTTCATTCTTTTTTTTTTTTTTCAATTCGGTGCGTCACATTTTTCAAAAAAAAAAGGGGTTGCGGTTATCTTACGATGGCGCCAATATGAGCCCGATGGGTCGAAGACAATATTGTTTGCAACTACAGTAGTTTTGCATGGGGGAAAATACTGTTACCTTTTGTGTTTTGGAACTTCATCGAACTTTCAAAAACGAATGTATGTGTGCGTGGTTTTGTTTTTTTTACTCTCTCTATTTTATAGTTCTGTACAATTATAAATGTTTTTCATAAAAAGTAGTGCTCGTTGCCGTTCGAGCTTTGCATTTCAGCAAGCTTGAACTTTTCAAATTGAAAAAGAAGCATCTGTGAACCAAGATTTTTACAAGGTAAGTAAAGTTTTCTGAAGACTTGATGAAATGTTCTGAAAGTATAAGGAGCTTACCCCTCCCTCCCCCTCACACACATATTCGTAAAAATCTGTAGCAATATATCATTTTTTTAAACACATTGCAATATTGTTATTCTTCAGCAATGAAAAAAAGAATCAAATAATGGACATCGTAAACGACAGTTCAAAATTTTCGAAAACTGAGAAATTAAATTTCGGAAAAGGCAGCCCAAAATTTTCAGAAATTTCTTATCACAAACACACCTGAGCGAAAAATATGGTCTGGTATATTTCTTTAGGGACCTGAAAGTTAGCGATGACTGACGCTTGAAGTCACGCCTCGCTACTGATATATATATATATATATATATATATATATATATATATATATATATAATCGTACGTTCCTCATTCTAAAATATGAAAAAATATCATTTTCCTTCTTTTTGAAGAAGTTTATTTCCAAAAAACGCGGCGAGATGTTCAAGGCGCACATAAATTCCCATCAACTTTGGTGCTGTGTTCAGTAGGGTGAGTCGAAAAAATCGATTTTTTTATTTCGAAATCGCATTACCTCTCAAAAGTTGTGGTTTAGTATCCACAACTTGGGAAAAATAAGAAAAAAATTCTAAGTTGACGTCTTCGGTTCGCGCATGAGGCTCAAAGTTGGAAAAAATATGTTAAAAATGGAAATTTTCAAAAGGAAAAAAGAAAAAAAAATTGTAACTTTTTATAATGCAACTGTCATAAGCTGTAAATATTTTGTGCATTTTTAATCTAAGAAAATATTTTATAGCTTTTACATACCATCATTAGTTTGCAGATCAGCCTTAAATTGGGCTAAAATCGCCTACAATGTCAAATTTCGAAAATATCGATTTTTTTTATTTCGAAATCGCATTACCTCTCAAAAGTTGGTTTGGTATCCAAAATTTGGGAAAAATAAATAAAAAATCTAAGTTGACTACTTCGGTTCGCGCATGAGGCTCAAAGTTGGAAAATATATGCTAAAAATGGAAATTTTCAAAAAATAATTTGAAAAAAAAGTAATTTTTTTTCTATCGAAACTGCTTTAAATTGTTAGTAGATAACATAAGTTGAACCCAAAAAATTATATATGACTATTAGAAGTTCCATTCTGTTTGTGCATAAGGCTCAAGATATGAAAAAAAAATGCCAAAAACTGAACCAGAACGCACTATGTCGGCGCTGTGCCGGTATATTTTTGTTCTACAGCCGACTTTTCTAGACATTACACATATTCTAGGAGACAGTTCAAAGTCCCTGTAGTCTGCACTCCCTTTGGTTGTCACTTAGTCAGCTAGACCCGCCAAACAAACAGCATCTTTAATTAGCAACTGAAAGTGAATCAAAAAGTGCAGCGTGTTTAGCTTTGGGTGAGTTTTTTTTGTAACTTTATAGCATATTTTTATGCTCAAGTTTTGTTATACTGTTCTCCGTTCTCCGAATAATAAATAATGGAACCCCGGAAAACTTCTAAACGTTTAATTATTTGTCCGTTTTTTGGTGCACCGAAAGGGTTAAGTCAAAGTGTTTTACCCACATGTGCAGATGTGTTGTTAACTTGTTTTGAAGAAAAATCGCAATCTGTAAAAGGCGAACCTTTTTCAAGGATTTCAGATTGCATATCTGCTTAAATAGCAGAAATTTACTGCAAAGCTTCTATACCAATGTACAGTGGTAATACCAATGTGCGTTCTATACCAATGTACAGATGTATAGTGTACATCTACAAGAGATTGGCTTTTTAGCACAAGAACACGAAAAATTCATTGCACATCTGAAAGAAGCAACGTCAAAAAGTTTAGACTTCGCTTAATTAACAAAATGATTGAGTTTTGTCTTGAAGTTCAATTTATCTTTATCACGACTAAATGACTTTCTCAAAGTGTAGTATTATGGTAATCCTTTATCAATTTTACAATACGTACATGACTGACCGTTGGTATAGAAGCTTTGCAGTAAATTTCTTCTATGAGCTATGCAATCTGAAATCCTTGAAAAAGGTTCGCCTTTTACAGATTGCGATTTTTCTTCAAAGCAAGCTAACAACACATGTGCACATGTGGTTAAAACACTTTGACTTAACCCTTTCGGTACACCAAAAAACGGACAAATAATTAAACGTTTAGAAGTTTTCCGGGGTTCCATTATTTATTATTCGGAGAACGGAGAACAGTATAACAAAACTTGAGCATAAAAATATGCTATAAAGTTACAAAAAAAAACTCACCCAAAGCTAAACACGCTGCACTTTTTGATTCACTTTCAGTTGCTAATTAAAGATGCTGTTTGTTTGGCGGGTCTAGCTGACTAAGTGACAACCAAAGGGAGTGCAGACTGCAGGGACTTTGAACTGTCTCCTAGAATATGTGTAATGTCTAGAAAAGTCGGCTGTAGAACAAAAATATACCGGCACAGCGCCGACATAGTGCGTTCTGGTTCAGTTTTTGGCATTTTTTTTCATATCTTGAGCCTTATGCACAAACAGAATGTATCTTCTAATAGTCATATATAATTTTTTGGGTTCAACTTATGTTATCTACTAACAATTTAAAGCAGTTTCGATATAAAAAAAAAATTACTTTTTTTTCAAATTATTTTTTGAAAATTTCCATTTTTAGCATATATTTTCCAACTTTAAACCTCATGCGCGAACCGAAGTAGTCAACTTAGATTTTTTATTTATTTTCCCCAAATTTTGGATACCAAACCACAACTTTTGAGAGGTAATGCGGTTTCGAAATAAAAAAAAACCGATATTTTCGAAATTTGACATTGTAGGCGATTTTAGCCCAATTTAAGGCTGATGTGCAAACTAAAGATCGTATGTAAAAGATATAAAATATTTTTTTAGATTAAAAATGTACAAAATATTTACAGCTTATGGTATTTGCATTATAAAAAGTTACAGTTTTTTTTTCTTTTTGAAAATTTCCATTTTTAACATATTTTTTCTAACTTTGAGCCTCATGCGCGAACCGAAGACGTCAACTTAGAATTTTTTTCTTATTTTTCCCAAGTTGTGGATACTAAACCACAACTTTTGAGAGGTAATGCGATTTCGAAATAAAAAAATCGATTTTTTCGACTCACCCTAGTGTTCAGCCTGAAATGAAATAGATGTCGTGTTTGTGGCTTGAGACAGGGAAAGAGTTACAGCAAGAGTTACTACAGCTGACTCAGGTCTTTTTCTTTATTACTTGTTTATCTCTTTGGAATGTTGCACAACACCCTGTGAAACATCAACAGCAATACAGCCCACCGCTGATCTATTTCAAGATTTAAAACTTCGCTAAATATGATAAACACGCTTTTAGAGGGGGGTAAGAAATAAACCATTAGAATTCCAATTGGAATACTTAGAAGAAACAATATTTTTTTAAATGGTAGAAGAAAAAACAGAAATGAAAAAAAAAAAAAGCAGACAGTGTCTCGAGTACTTAACGATGCATGACGACGCAGCTGATATCGACAATTTTGTATTTGCGTTCCACTGCTGTCAGCTATTTACAAAAAACACTTTCTCGGAGTCCGAGCAGTTAGCGATTTAAAAACAAAAGTTCGAAGGGAAAAACAAAGTGAGAGGAAGAAAAAACAATTGTTGTAGCTTAAGGGAATATCGACAACAGGGTATTGACTTAAAAACCAAGTCCCAAAAGACTCGAAGAACTTTGTCTCTAATTTTACCTTAAAAAGTACGGTCCCCCCCCCCCACACACATTTCAACTTTACAGACTAGTTAAGCCAGTTCAATGAAATTAAACTGATAAAAGAGGAAAAGTGAAGGGGACAAAAAAAAAAGAGGGGAAAGCTGGAACAAAAATCGAAGTGTACGAACAAAGACTACTGATTGTAATGTCAAGGGAAGGAGAAGGAACAGGAGATACGATTGAACAAAACACACAAATCAAAAAAGTCAATACGGTAAAGTTCAAACAAAGGAAAAAAGTATTAAAAAACTCAAAGGAAGCATAATCGATTCCCTTCTTAGCAAATTCAACCTGCAGAAGGAATCTATTCTTCTTTGAATCCGTGTTTTTAACTAAACGCTCTTTCACCTGAAATCATTCCTGACAATCAATTTAATTATCGGTCATTTTGCAGGAATACTTTTTTCTTGTATCGATATTGAATTAATTTGGAGATTAATTTTATGATTGGTTCATTCCGTAACCCAAAAAGGACTCACACATTCCTGATAACGCACATTCACTTCATATTGTTCAATGATTAAGCCCTTTTAAAAATATAAACACATGAGTTTTTTTTTTTTTTTTTTTTTTTGTTATCAAAATCATTGAAAATTTGCTTTTTCATGAACAGAAACAATATAAAGCACAAACTGTAGTATCGACATCAGTGTTACGATACCAGTATATTTATACGTTTTCATCCTCTTGGATAAATAAATTGCACAGACGAATTCAAGCTTAGAACTTAGTTCTCATTTCTCAAGGTTGTCCGATTTTGCGATTGCATTATTTGCAATTGACTCGTTTTTAAGCTTGCGACATTAGCTAATTGATTGATTTATTACGATTTCTTACACCACAATTCGTGTTGAGGGGAGGGAGCAGATATTCGTTACATCCAATTATTGGAATTCCCAGGAGGGAAAAAGCGTAGGGGTTATCATTTTTAAAACAACCGCCTAACACATTTTGACTGTAAATTATGAGTAACTCAAATTTCGTTCCTGATAATTATGCATCCCTCCTTAAACTTGGGCCAGTGCCTAAACCAACAAATTCAACATATTTCTTTTTTTTTTTTTCACACGATATAAAAACTAGAAATCTGGGTAAAGGGTGACAGTTTCCAAGATTTGCCTCGGATCGAAAAAATTGAAGATGTGGCCCTGCTATTCAGTTTCATTTTGTGCTTTCAAATTTTTGTTTCCTCCTCAGCCCCCCACCCCACCCCATCCCCGGCGTACTTTTTTGTTGCAGTGACAGCTTATAAGTTATTTAAAGTCTGCGAATTAGGCATGCGTCAACACATTTGCGGGTTACCGATTTATCAGTAAAAAATAATCGTCTGATTATGGATAATGATTTTTAACACTACAAATGCCACTGAATTCTGCAATAGTTAATCAGAAACTTTTTCTATTTTATGAGATTTTTGATAAAATTTAGCCTTTATATTAACAGACCCCCGAACTAATAATCTTTAGGGCGTCTTTTCTCCACAGACCCCGAGCACAGAAATGTTTTTTTCACATCGGAGTGTAGGAAACTTAATTTTAATCACGACAAAAGAAAACTTCGAAAATAAGACTGATTTTTTGCAGATTTTATGAATTTTCGAACAAGCCTTTATTTTATTTACTTATTTAATTTTTTTTTGGGGGGGGGGGGAATCTGAACTTATCCCGCAAAAAGTATAAAAGCCTCTTTTCTAAATTTTTTAACGCAAGAGTGAAAACATTTCGCCCTCATCAGAAAAAAAAAAAAGAAAGTTTAAAAAAAGACAAGGTGTGATCAAAAAGTATGGTGAATGAATTTTTATAGCAGTAACTACTGTCGCTAGATTATTATTAGTCCAGTCAATGAGTGCTCAAAATGGGGGTGTAGAGTGCATGGAATATGCGAGAGTATTTGACTTCAGAATATTGTTAGGGGTAGTTAGTAAGAATACAAACTCAAAGGCCCCTACCCAGGGGGGTGAGCTAAAGGTGGGAGAGAGGGGGGAAGCAAATTTTGGGTTTCTCAAAAAATCGCGGAAATGGTGGGAAAAATGGGTTTAAAATAAAAATTCAAGCTAAATAAACTTCCTACAACAGTGTTTCTACACATATTTGTCGAATTTTCAATAATTTCCCGGGTATATGTTGTGAAAAAACGATAATTTTCGGAAAAACTCGCTATTTTTGCATGAAGGCGTGTGTTTGAAACTCTATAACTTTCGATTGGTTTAATAAAATGTAGCAAAGTAGCATATCAAATTGGAGGAAATTTAAAGTTCTACAATTTTGTTAACAACATTTATAAGGAAAAATGACCTTGGAAGGCACTAAGCGTAAATGTTTGACAAAAATATCGAGTTTTTCAGAAAATTATCGTTTTTTCACAACATACACCCGGAAAATTATTGAAAATTCGACATATATATGTAGAAACACTGTTGTAGGAAGTTTATTTAGCTTGAATTTTTATTTTGAACCCATTTATCCCACAATTTCCGCGATTTTTCGAAAACCCAAAATTTGCTTCCCCCTCCCTCCCACCTTTAGCTCACCCCCAAGTGTCGGGGACTTTCAGTATGTTTATTTACTACCTACCCCTAACAATATTCTGAAGTCAAATACTCTCGCATATTCCATGCATTCTATGATGTATTCATTGACTGGACTATATGCTGTGATTTATCCAGCAGCATGATTAGCTGAGACAGGCAGGGATAAGTTGCAACATGTTCGAACTTATCAGTCAGCTGCCCTTGTTTCATGTCGCGCTTCGCGCAACATGAATTTCGAACAAAGCATTAAAACTAACAAGGAGACGGCACGGCCGTGGGGTCGGAGATTCGGGTCAATTTTTTTGTGGGGAAAGAGGACCATTAGTACCTCACGTGGTTGAAGTAATACGATGCACTACTCAGAAAATTTTGAGAAAAATCGAATTTAAGTTTCCGATTTTAAAGTTGAAGCCTTATCAGTTTAAAATCTCTTTTTTGTGAAAAGCCACCGTGGTCCAGTTGGAAGAGTGCCAGGCTTGCGATCCAGTGGTCAAGGGTTCGACAGGGATGATTGTGTTCCGGTATTTTACCGGATTTCCGGTATTTTCATGATCAATTCTGGTATTTTCATGGTCGAAAATACCGGAAATAAAATATTTTTAATTATGCTTTTGTCTTCCCACCTTCGGTATTTTTTTATTTTTCGAATTTTCGGTGATTTTCCGATAATTACTAATAATATTCATCGAGCAAAAATGTTAAGATGCCATTCTATTGTTTTTGACTAGAAACTATATTTGAAACTATTCGAATACATGAAATGTGTCTTGTTTGTTTATGAAAGACACTTTATTATTAAATATGTATAATTATAAAATTAGGTGTGCTTAAATAATAGGAGCCTTGGTTACTTGAAAAAAGCACCCCCCCCCCCCCACACACACACACTTCTCTTCAAAACTTTCAGGTATTTTTTCATGAACTCACAATCACCCCTGGGTTCGAGTCACCCTGCGGGGTTTTTTTTTTCTTTCTTCCTTTTTTTTTTTTCTCTTTTCCCTCCAAGTTATTGGTTATGTTTCTCCTCCGAACCCAATTAAAAAAAGAATATTTGAGCCAAAGAACGCAAAGTTTTTCATTCACTGGAAAATATTCGCGCTCGTTATTCTATCTGCTCATAGAACGTTCGGATCTTTATTTTTATTATTATTATTAATTTTTACCTAGCAATTATTGAAACTGTTCACATCCCTATATTATTTTTAATACTGTTTTGATTTTTTTTTTTTTTCAATTATTTTCTTTTTCTTACAACAACACAACTCATAACTGTGGGTTTCTTTTATTTTTCATTGTAAATCATATAAGGAGGAATATTGGAACAATAATGAGAATAAATTCAATATTTTTAAAAAAATAATTATATACAAAACCCGCAGTGATAATTACAGTTGAAAAAACAAACTAATACTTTTTACATTGGGCAAATATTTTTTTACAGTTATTATAACATTTCGATATTAATGAGGATAAATTCAATTTTTTCATACAATAATTATATACAAAAACAGCAGCGGTAATTAACAAAGAAACAAACAAAGCAATAATTACCATTACATGGTTATTTTTTGTCATGAATATTAGTAGGGAAAGGTTTTCCACTAATTATTGTGAAAATTCGTATTTCCGTGTTCATGACGCAGGCCCGTCATTTCAAATTTTGCCGGTTGGGGGAGGGGTGGGGAGAGGTAAATGATACCAAATTTCAATGTAAATTATACTAAAAAAGCAAAAGCCACGCCCATTTATATGTAAGTACATTAATTTCCAAAACCAGGGAGGAGGCCATTGACCACCCGTCCTGATGTCCCAAATGACGGGCTTGTCTTGCGTGAGAGATATAATAGTTGCTTCTACTGATGACTAATGTTTAGTATGTACTTTTTCAAAAAACTAGACAAACCAATGGGGAAAGTTGAACTCAAAATAATTTTAAGGAGTCATTAACAAAAATTTTGATTACAATTGAGTACGCAGAATTAAACCTTACTATTTGAACTCACTATAAGAAGTTAACCTAAAACAAATTAAAAAAATCAGTATTCAATATTTTTTGGGGAAAAACTGTACAGTTTTGTCAATATTAGAACATGATAATTATTCTTATATAACCTCGGAAAATTCCTTTATTTTAAATCATATTTGCTACTAGATTTTACTGCTGCAATAATTGTTTTTAAGTTTTGATGGTCTTTAGGATGCCATGAAACTCAATGTAATTTATATTTCTGTCGCTCATTGTAAAAAATATGCAACTTCAAGTTTTTAAAACGCGTATTCGTTTGCTAAATGGAATAACATTTAGTTACATCTTTTAGTATAAAAGCGAAGCGAAGCAAATTTCAAAAGATTGAAATTGATTGATTCAAAAAAAAAAAAAAAAAAAAAATCTAGTGACTAATAGTAGCTGAACACATATATTTCTTGAAAAATTGAGAAGGGCTATTTATATCATAAGGCATAGCAAAATCATTTACAAGGAGATACACAACTTTTACAATGAAGGTTTGTTGATTGTCACAATAATTTCTGCTCTAAATGAATAGAACACTAATATTACTTCAGAACAGGAAAATATTATAATTCAATCAATTTTCTTATCACTCTATTTCACATTTCTTGTTTTACTCTATTTTTTTCTGAAAATCTTTCATTTTGTAAAATGCTGCTTCTAGCCAGAATACGGGACTTTAGCCGTCCCGTATCAAGGTTCCCCGGGACGCGGGACAATATTTCAAAAAACGGGACTGTCCCTTGAAATCTGGGACGTCTGGCAACCCTGGCCACGGTAGCTTTTCACAAGAAAGAGATTTTAAACTGATAAGGCTTCAACTTTAAAATCGGAAACTTAAATTCCATTTTTCTCTAAAATTTACTGAGTAGTGCATCGTATTACTTCAACCACGTAAGGTACTAATGGTCCTCTTTCCCCACAAAAAAATTGATCCGAATCTCCGACCCCACGGCCGTGCCGTCTCCTTGTAAGTTTTGTTTTCTTATAAATAATGCTAAGGACGCCCACGAAATGTTAAAATCGGTGCACAGCGATAATGTGGTAACGATGAAGACGGTGTACAAATGGTATGACCGCTTTTAAAATGGACTACTGTAGCTTAAAAAACTACTGTAGAAGAGGAACAGCGCGCAATGTCCAGTAACCTCAAAAGCAGATGAAAATGTGCAAAAAGTGGAAACAATGATTCGTTCAAACAGGCGAATGACCATTCGAGAGCTATCGGAAGACTAGTCCTACATCTCGTGCGGTTCTGTTCAAAGCATTTTAACTGATGAGTTGCAAATGAGACGAATGAGTGCAAAATTTGTTCCAACACCTAGTTCTTGGGCCGGAAAAAGTGTTCTTGCCTGTCCACATCCGCCATAGTCACCGGGTTTAGCACCATGCAACCTCTGGCTCTTCTTAAAAATTAAAACTGAGCTCAAAGGAAACAGTTTTGACACTATTGCTGACATTGAAAGGCAGGGCCAACGCCAACATAGAGCAGTGGAAGCCCTTTCGAAAGACGCCTTCTAGAAATGCTTCCAGTCACGGAGTCAACGTTGAGATAAATGCATTATTTGTCAAGGACAATACTTTGAAGGGTTTTTAATCAAATTCAATATAATCTAGTAACTTAAAAAAAAATATTCACCTTATTTTTTGATCTCGCCTTGTTTGCAAGTTATCAATTTTTTACAGTTTTTTTAAATGCAGAGCAAGACACGAGCTCTATGTAGATTTTTACAGTAGATTTCGTCACCGAAATGACGTCATTTGCACGCGATCAAATTAGAGTTGCTTGCTGTTTCTTTCTTTTCTAACGGAACCTTCATTTTTTTTCTCTACATTTAGGGATTTTATTTCTTTATTTTTACACCCCCCCCCATACGTTTTGCTATAATTTGAAGCCAAATATTTGTGCGCATTTTAAGAGCTTGTGCGCATCAACAAAAGCAGTGATGTGTCTTTTTAGCCTGCTTTCCTGTTAAAAATAAAAGAAAGATGAAAAAAGTATTAAAAGTAGCTTAATGCATCTAAAAATATCGCCAAGTCCAAAAAATATCGCCAAGTTAAAAAAATATTGCCAAGTTAAAAAATAAAAAGGTAAAATGAATATCGAAAAATTAAAAATTTGAAAGTAGGGTATTGAGCTGGGGAATTTGTGTCGGTCGGTCTGTACGTACCGAGAGAACGTATATAGATAGATGCAAAAAGAGGTTCAGAATTTATTATAGCAGTCGCTAAAGATGGCAAAATTGGCGGCGTTAAAAGGCGGATGGCACAAGAAACGAGCATCACCTTTAGCTGTAAAATAAGCAGTTTGTGTGAGTATTTGTGGTGCTATTCCCGAAAAGACAGTAAGGACCCTGCTCCACATTGACGTAAAGCAGAAACGTAAAATGGATTACATAGTGTTCCTATGGAAAGTACCAAATTTTCGGTTTCTGCCTACGGTTTCGGTCGCGTTTTCCGCTGATGTGGAGCAGGGCCCTAAGACCTAGAAAGATGAAAAATTAAGACTAATTCCTCTGCACATTCAACTAGCATTTTTCGATAAATATTATCTGGTCCCGGAGCTTTAGTCATTTTAATTTTTTTAATGAAGTAAAACATCATCCCTCGAAAATACAAAATCCTCAAGCTGTATATTTATTAGCTTAAGTCTTGCTTGTGTCAACTGTTGAGATACAGTTATTGTTAAAAACACTGGACAAAAAAGTCATTTAGAACATTAGAAATTTCCCTATCATTCTGAATTAAATTTTCATGCTCATAAACCAACGGCCCAATTTGACTACTTTAAGCTTTCCCAGAATTAGCTTAAGCAAGAAAACTCCTTTGGGTTCCTTTCAATGTTATCTGCTTATCTTTGTTTAGAGTAACATGGAATAACTCCTATGAAATAAGGAGCTTCAGTGGTTCACTACTTCAGAAGTTTTCGAAAATCGATAACAAAAAAAAAAAAAAAATATCAGACAATTTTCAGTGATCCTAAAGTGAGGGGAGGTTCAAAGACAACACATTTGTAATATTTTCTAAATGGTATTTCTAGAAACAATCAGTAAAGGTTGGATTCAATGTATCTTTCCCAGAAATTTTTCGAAATTGTAGCCCTATTAGTCTGTGGGCCAAGTGCAAATATCGTTCAGGTTCGTTTACCAATCTTAGGGACTACAAGAACTTGCTTGAAATCTATTAATATTGATGTACTCAATCGAAAAATCCAATGTTCCCAAGCGGAACTTGTCTCATTAAGTTTTAATTAGTAATTGAAACACGAACTCTTTTCCTTGGCCTGGTCACTCTTTCACTAGAGACGTTGTCCCCAGGTGGCGCTATTGCACAAAATATTTGAAATCTAAAATTTTAATAAACAGTTTTTCAACCATAATTTTACTTTTTTACTCGATTTTACATTTTAAAATATATTAATACGTTTTGAATCACTCACTTTTTTTGCTGTGTGACTTAATGTAAAATCAAAATCGAACATTGTATCAATCCGCCAGGCGTTTCAGATATTCTCATTCTTTATTTTTGATCAAAGAGCGCCAGTTCGCGCGGTTTCGTTTCGCGTCACTGTCTTTTATGGCTTGATATCCCCTTTTGGCGGTGTTTTACAAAGAGCAACTTTTAGTGGAACGACATTGTTGTATACCGTATTTTTTGCCGTATAAGACGCACCGTTTTATACGGCATAAATTTAAGATTAATTAAAATTGGGGGATTTAATTTAAAATTGGGTGTGTCTTACACGGCGAAAAATACGGGAATATTGCGTTTTTTACGCTGCTATTTTGAATAACGTTTGATTTTTCAAAATTTTAATTAAATCTTATAAAATTGAGTGTTTATTGTTTTTGCTACATAACTTGCAGTCGTGAAAGGAGTTAGTGTAGGTGATATAGAGATTAAATAAGAACCATTTTAGACATTTTTTGTTGCTGCTTTATTTCTAGAACATGAATTAACTATTACTGTTTTTCAGAAAACCAATACTTAGAAAGTCACAGGCCCGTCATTTGGGGGAGGGGGGGGGAGTCAATTCCTCTCCTTCCCGGCTTTGAAAAATCAATTTACATGTAAGCGGGCGTGGTTTTTGTCATTTTTGGTGCAATTTACATTGTGTATGCAGTGTTTGCCCCCGCTCCCCTGGAAAAATTTGAAATAGCTTGTGTAAATACATATAGGATACATAAACAAGGGAGGGGCGATCGCCCCTCCTTTGAGGGACTCTTCCACAGCGGTTCTTAGATTTTGAAGTTCGAAAAAGACAGTTTTAGTTGATTTTTGATGATATTAAGAGAAAGGGTGAGGATTCGGAGCTCCGATCTGGAAATTTTTCGAAATGGAAGACCAAAACATTTGTAACCAACATGTGTTAACAAGGGTGCATGGAGAAAAAAATGGGCAAGTAAGAAAAAAAAAAACTCAACCCCCCCCCCCCCCGTTCTTGGAACAAATCTGGATCCGCCCTTGTATATAAGGGACTGATTTGTTACCACGAATAAGTAAGTTTTGAACGACGTCAATCGTCGCCAAATATGATTCGTGACTTTTTCCGTCAATTTTGAGCTTTTAAAAGTAATGCATATTGTATGATGTGCTTTAATAAATGTAATTTAAAATTTTACTTAAGATCATAACAGGACCTATAGTCTGTGGGCCAAGCACCGATATCGTTCAAGTTCGTTTACCAATTTTAGGGACTACGGGAACTCGCTTGAAATCAACTAATAGTGATGTACTCAATCGAAAAATCCAATGTTCCCAAGCAGACCTTGTCTCATTAAGTTTTAATTAGTAACTGAAATAGGGACTATATTCCTTAGCCTGTAGGCTCATTGAAAACAAAAATTGTCTCTAGGTGGCGCTGTTGCACAAAATATTTGCAATTTAAAATTTCAATAAACAGGTTCTCTACCCTAGTTTTTCTTTTTCATACGATTTTATGTTGCAAAATATGTTAATAAGTCAAAATATACTTACTTCACGTCTTTTGTGATTCAGTTACTAAGAAAATCACAAAAATGTATCAATCCACATTTCCGCTTGTTCTTAATTTCGTTGTTTCGTTAATGGCACTATATAATCCAGTCAATGAATACATTATAGAATGCATGGAATATGCGAGAGTATTTGACTACAGAATATTGTTAGTTGTAGTTAATAAGTTAATATACTGAAAGTCCCCGACCCTGGGGGTGAGCTAAAGGTGGGGGGGGGGGGAAGCAAATTTTGGGTTTCTCGAAAACCGCGGAAATGGTGGGAAAAATTTGTTTAAAATAAAAATTCAAGCTAAACAAACTTCGTATAACAGTGTTTCTACACATATTTGTCGAATTTTCAATAATTTTCCAGGTGTATATTGTGAAAAAACGAGAAATTTCGGAAAAACTCTCTATTTTTGTCAAGCAACGTTGAATGGTTCTATTTTAAAAAGGGAGACAGCTTGATTACGAAAATGCACGATAGCAGCATTTCCACGTACTCCGATATTATTTTATTTTTATAGAAATGATAAGGAAGAGAAAAAAAAAAAACACCAACACAAATCAACACCTCAAATATACGAATGTAACGAAAAACAAAACAAAACAAAGAAAAATCCCTTCTCATTCCTTATCTCTCTTATCACAATCACCCCTGTTTCATAAAATCGGTTGAGACCTGACGCATGCGCGAATTCGAGGAAGGTCGCCGAAAAGAATATCAAACAGTATCTATATATCCATCTATATGTACATATAAATATATAGGCAGAGACAGACACATATATATGATATTTAACGTAATTATCCGCCCCTAGAATTCCATTTTCGCACATTTTGCCATCTATCTTTAATGACCTGTAAAAAACTAATGAGACAATATTTTTTCGGGAACATTGTGTTTTCTTCATCTGTAGACTCTAAGGATTCAGAAAAATATCACATTTTGTAGTCCCCGAAGTTGGCAAACGAAACCATGTTTCTAAGCATCTTTTCTGCCTTCGGCTCACAGACTATATAAGATGCAATTGTTGGCCATCTATGCTGACACTCAGAGAAAAGATAGAATTAGAACTATTTTTCGGAATTTTCCCCAATTGATATTTCAAAAATGCAATTTTAGACAATCCTTGGTGTTGTTCCGGGAAGGGGAAGAGTTTTCTCGCAGAAAAGTTTCAAAAATTGTATTAGAAACACACTTACAGGTCATCTTTAGTAACAGTAGGGGAAGGGATGGTGTTCCAAAACCGGTTCTAAAACCCCCCAAAGCAGAATACTGCTAAATTTGGAACGTACGTCGCAGAACAGACATCTAAACTGCAGAACAATTCTGTTCAAATGTGAGGGGAAATTCTGAAAATTTTCAGAAAAGGCAGTTTTCTAACTAAAGATACAATTTTGCAGAAATTCAGAACAATTTTTGCAGATTTCTTCGAATTAGAAAAAAAAAATTAATTTCTGCAAATTGTGCTTACTAAACAGAAAATCAAAAAGTCGATTTTTTTGCGATATTTGCAGTAACTTTAAATTTACTTCAAGTTGGACAAAATCTGCAGAATTTGCACAAAATTACATGTTTAGTACAAAGATATTTGCAGAAAATTATGTTGACTACACCTGTTTTATGCCCCTTAAGCGTCCTTCCTCTAAGACTTGGTCTCATTATTAGTAATGTGCTGTTATTCTGAGTGAAAACATTGCTTCTAATGCGGTGTCAAATCATACAGAGCTCTTTGATGTTTGGAGGAGCAGATAGTGAAGGGTTTTACAATTTCCGTCAAGAATCTGTGGCTGCAATTTTAATTTCAGGCTTTGTTCTGCAGTAATACTGAGTATTGAATAAATGCTCCTTTCATAGTCCTTTATGAAACCGTTTTGATTTCAGGATCATAGTTTTTGAAAACGGTCATGTTTCTACGTGTACTGCACAGTGCTTAAAGTACTTGCAGAACAATTTTGGTCAAATGATTTTACGTTGCAAAACATCACAAAGTATTCTGCTTTGGGGCTAAAAACCCAAATTTTATGCGAGCTTTAATGATGCTAGGAGAAGGGGGGCTCAGCGATTCTTCTCCAGAAAATGTTTGAAATTGTAGCTCACAATGCAATTGTAGGCCATCTTTGATGACCTTTGGGGTAGAAGAGAAATGATATTCAGAACAATACCCTGGAATGTTTTCTAAATTTTAGTCTCAAAAATTCCATTTCTGACTACATCTTCGGTGTTGTTAGATTGCGGAATGTTTTGGAGATGTAATAAGAATCACAATATTCTTTTCAATTGGAAAAGCGAGAAACTAATCGAGAAAGGTTTTGTATTCTTAAGTAAGAAATGAAAGAGTTTTGAAGGGGTTAGCAGCTAAATGGAGAAGTTTGATGGCCCCTACAAAACAATTTCTTTGAAGGAGTTTTGAAGGAGCCCATGAACCCGGTAAAAGACCAACTAAATGACAATGCCAGAAATGTCTCAATTTATTTTTTCTTTTTTTTTTTCAAATTCCAGGTTGTTTGCAAAATTCTTCGACTTCTCCAGGTTTCAGACTTCCTCGACTATTCCAAATTTTCACTATTCTCCGGTTATGTGTAACACAGTTTCATTTCTTAAAATATGCTTCAAAAACCTCATTTTCTCTCAAAAATTTCTAACATTCTCCAACAAAATTATCTCTGCTTTTTCACTCACTGTTACTTTTTTTTCATTGATTTTCAGATCTTCCTTTGCAAGTGCTGCTCCTAAAATTTTAATTTCACTTTAAAATAGGAATTTCACTAACATCTTTGTACACCCCTCCCTCCCATCATGATTGTCTTGCATTGATATTTTTAAGCTTGTTTTTAAACTTTTTTTCTTAAAGTTAAAAAAAAAAAAAAAAAAAAAACACACGTGACAGTTTTTTTTTTCTAGCAGGAAAATAGGTTAACATTTTAGTTACTTACTAGTTTAAATTAATTTCAAATTTTATTGTTTATGCTAAAAAAAAGATAATGCTGTGAGCCCTCAAACAAAATAATCTGTTTTTTACCTTCTTTTTTTTTTACATCAACTGACAGATCTTCATTTGTAACTACTACCAAAAATATGTAATTTTTGCTTTCAAATACTAAATTTACTAAAAATTTTGGACAACAACTTAAGCATCAATCACATTTTATAAAACATTATACTAGAATTTCACACAATATAAATTAAAAAAGAGTAACTACTAGCTAAAAAAAAATAATTTCATTTATTTCCTGTTCGGTCACATTTTTTGCATTTTTCAGAATTTTTTTTCTGAAAAATCTACTTTATATCAAAGTTTTTTTCTCTTTCTTAAGAGTTGAGAAGTAATAATTGTTTCTAAAGCATAAAAATACGAAGCATACTTTTCATTACTGTTATTATTATTATTATTATTTTGTATCAAGTTTTGATCTAAATTCCAAACAATTTGAAAAAGACAAGAAAATTAACTAGGCTAGGCTAAATCTGGCCAATATAGCAGTAAAAAAATATTAGCAAATGTCAAAAATACAATTATTGCTTCCAAATATATTTCAGCCAAGATACAGCTCATTTTTCAAATAGCAAGAAAATGAATGAATAACAACTGTCTCCTTAATACTAAATACCTACTACATTTGACTTGAAGCGGGATGTATTTGTTCGAAACCAACCACCTTGTCCACCTTGTGGCTTGCAGCTATTGGCGATGGATCCAAACAATATTTAAATTATTATTTTGATGGGTTTGTTTTAGAATTTAAATTTAGAAATAAACAATTGTTAATTTTCCAGACAGTTCCTTTTTTCGAAGAACTTTGATGGATGGCAGTGTATTATAAACAAAGGGATCATTTTTGCTCTGTGTTAAAAACCAGAAAGCAGTAGGCATTTAGTATTACGGAGGCATTTATAATAACAAAGCAATACTTAGAGGGAGGAGGAGCTAGTAGTTTATGTACATAAAATTATTTAGGCATTACGTATGTTTGAGAGACGCCTTGAGAGCAAAACTCTGAGACATGGCTCAAGCTTATATATTGTATCATTTGGTAATGAATAACTTAACTTTTCCATTAACTCTCACTGCTCAACTTTCCTACTCAAGACTTAAAAAGATCCATATTTAGTTATATGAAAAAGCAATATAAAATATTTGTACAAAATTTACACAAATTCGAAATTATGCCAAAGTCTGATAAATCTATTCAATAAGGTTCAAGATATTGATTCAATAAGGTACTGCTTGACGTGCTTAACACCAAATTCAAGTTTCATTATGATCCCCCCCCCCCCATTTTTTGAGCAATTAAAATACTTTTGGTGAAATCCTTTCTTTATTATATTATGCGATATGTGGCTTAAGAAATAGACAAACGGTTAGTACAAATCCAGCAAATGTAATACTAACATATAAAGGATGAAAGTCTTAAAATAAAGTCTTAAAATTACGTCATGCACACCGAAATCAAAGAATGGGCCAATTTTGTTACATCTATGTTGCTCGTAATTGCATAAAAACAGGGCCGCGCCGTGCCAATGTGCAAAGCCGTGCGGCGCACGGGGGCGCCAGAGCCTAAAAGGCGCCGAGCTCTACCGACCAAAAAAGCTCCAAACAGAAAAAAAAATTAAATAAAAAATCCAAACTAAAAAAATAAATTGAACTCTTCATTAAAACGAACTCTGGCGATGAAATTATATTGCTCAATGAGACAAGCAATCCGTCTCCCTACCCACCCATAAAGGAAAAATTATTGCCTTGTTGTGTCTAAACAAGCTATTCAAAAGCTTAATCTTTTACACTGGAAACATGGGATGTTAATGCACACATCAGCACTTTTCTTCCGAATGAGGCGCCGTGTAAGCTATTTCAGCATGTCTATAAGGTTATAAGCAGAAGAGTCCAAGCAAATCTTCTGCTCTTCAATAGGTTTCTTCATTCCGTTGAATCAATATTACGTAATATTTTCTCTAGTGCAATGTATTTTAGTATTTTAACAATTGTTCGTGGTGATTCGACTGCTTTATGTTATCGTACATAAAAAAATACGGTAAGCATATTTGCATCTTATTTACTTGTGCGTAATATTTACATATTATAGACTACAGTTTAGGTAAACTTTTCAGTTTCAAAAAGTAACAATTTGATCATAATCACACGATTATCTCGTCTTTGCTCCGAACACTAGTTTTTTTTTAATTAAAAAAAAGACCTTTGGACAATGCATTTGTGTATTTCATATTAAATTTAATGCCTTTTTACTAATCCGGATTTTATTGGTTTTCTGGGAAAGATTTCAGTTTCCGATTTTAAGAGGAATATCCTCCACTTTATACTTTAATTCAGAAATATAATCAGTACCCTGTTATCATATTTTGACAGACAAAAAAGTGTGATCAATTATTTATCAAATGCTAATTCGAGAGATATTTAGAGCTATACGTTAACTTTGATATTTAAAATATTTCTTTTTCCGAAACACAATGGTGTATTCAAGGGGCTATTGAACTCGAAATAACTTTGAAATATGAAGTAAAAATGTACAGGGTATTCCAAAATTAAATATTTGTCATGCTCCGGTTTTTGGCTACACATAAAAACAGACGTTACGCTCGATATTAATTTAAGTGAATCTGAGAACTTTTTATGAGTAGTATTTGACGAGTAGTAGAGCTCGTATAGCTCAGATCGAAAGCGTCGTTTTGTTTTTACCCCAATTTGCTGAGTTATTTGCAGCAAGAGAGTCGTGTGTGTGTCCTTTCGCACGTGCAGATTTTTTAAAACTTATAATAATGATAATGAGTATTGACTTTTAGCCAGCTTCACACTTTTAAATTTTGGTAAAATGATGAAGTTATTTGGGGCACGGTAATAAAGGATTGTTATTTGAGATAGAATATAAGCTTTAAATGAATGAGAGGTGACTGCAATTCTCGAAAACCAGGCTCGTCGTTAGAGGAGGGGGGGGGGGGGGGGCTTTGAGAAATCAGTATATTAACAGTCGGCGTGGTTTTTATTGTTTACCGATAAACTTTGCACCCTTTGACCCCGCTCCCAGGTCAACTTTAAAACAATGAGCCTGTCTATGTGCTAATTTTAGCGCATTTTTAAACTCCCAAAAGAAATAAAAATAGCTAGATAAATATCTATATATTTTTTTGATTTGGAACTTTTTCTACACTAAAAAAATACACAGATCTAGTTTCACACACCCATTGTATGTTTTATTATAAAAAAAAAAAATAATAATAAATACACGTCGAAAGATCATCAGGCAAAGCGATCTTGGCTCCATACCCGGCCGAAACCCGGGCAGGGCCGGGTACCCGGCTAGTTAATAAATATGCGTCGAAATAAGACTCTAATCCTCTGGTAAAGCGATCTTGGAGATTACGGTAAAACTGTTTGTTGGACCATTTACTCGTTGATTGCGTTATATGAAAGATTTGAATTTGACATAAAAGAAATTTTAGTCATGTACTTTTTTTAATTCAACTATTGAAAAACCTACTATTTTAGTTTGAGGTTCTAAAATTTAATATTCTTTATATTCTAACGCTTTTACGAAATAAATGTTTCGGGATATTTAAAAAAAAAAACTACTGTTCAAAAAATAGAACGAAAATTGAGAATAATCATTTTGAAAAGAATGAAAATATAATGTTATGTGTTAAGGAGGTTTTCAACATTTGGAAGTTTTTTTTTTCCGGGGGGGGGGGGGGGGGCATTTTCCGCGAAACTTATTTTTTCTAAATTATAGTTGTCTTTAAAACATCACTGATGGTGTTAACTATCGAACGTTGCAGCATATAAGGCGCTCAGAAGACATTTGCACGAGGGCGCCGATCAGGCTTGGCGCGGCCCTGCATAAAAATTGCTAGTACTGATTTGTTAAGTCAATGCTGGAAGAAAAACAACAGGGAAAATATCTTAATTTATCGTATGTATAATTTTCTCTCTCTCCTCTCTCTTTTAAAGAACTAGCTGTCAACCTATATTTCCTGTCTGCTGGGAAACTGGAGATTATAAAAAATTAAAAGTTTCTATTTAAACACACTTACAAAATAGCTTCAATACCCAATTTCTAATATATTTTTTATGCTATAAATTTGTTTTTTACTAACAAAAAGTTGTTTCCCTGAACTAAAAATATTAAAAAACGCCCTAGGTAAAGAAAAAAAGCGAAGGTGTTGTTTTATCTTCAACATTTTAACCAGAAAGTTTTCCATCAATTGCTCTAAAACTAAAAATTTCCTTGACTTTTTTTCAGAGATTAAAAAATTATCTTACTCTCCAGGTGTCTGACAAAGTTCAATGACTTTTCCAGGTTATCTAGGTTTTACAGATTGGTACACGTCCTGTTGATTTGAACTCTTAATAAAATTTATATAGAAACCACTGAAAAAAAGTTATCAGCTCACAAATTTTCAGAAAAATGAAATTAGAACATATGGATTTTAGTTTTAAGTTAGTAGGGAAAGTAAAAGATAACTTCTTTTGGATATGTTATAGTTTCACATGAAACAGTATTGTAATAGAAATTATTTGCTTCATCCCACAAAAAAAAAAAAAAAAAAAAAAAAAAAAAAAAAAAAAAAAAAAAAAAAAACCTGCTAATATGGCAGGAAAGTGATTGAACAAAAAAAAAAAACAGCTGAATTTTAAATTCAGGTTTCAAGGGGCAGCATGGGACCAATCCAGACCAGATTTTCCCAACCTTTTTCGCTCCGTGAACCCCATGTCAAGTTTTCCAGTCTCCTGTAAACCTCTTTCCTAGGAGTCTTTCCAAAACTAATCAGGAATTGCAACAACAGAACTGAGGCATTCAAAAACTGGGAATTAAATGGTTAAGTTCCATCACTGATGTTCTAAAACAACCAGATGAAGCAAAATATATGAAAATATAACTCAATGAATTAGAAATTTACCAGACAGTATGAGGACTCGTTTAATATTGATTTTTTAAACAATCAAATACTTCTGAAATGCCAGACAACTTTCTAAAAGTTTCAGTTCAAGTTTTGAGGCAGAGTAAAAAAATTAAATTTAAAGAAGACAGATGAAGAGAAAAATGTAACATTTTTATTCATACTTTCATAATAATAATGTCACAAAACTTAAATAAGCTAATATCCTTACATAGCGTATGTGTACAAGAGAAAAAAGAAAACTGGTTTAAGTGGGAGGGAGTAAATTCAGTGCATCAACAGCAGGACCCCTATTTGCATCTTGTGGACCCCTAATTTTTTGTTTCCTTTATATGGACCCCTTGCTAACTCCGGGGGACCCCTGGGGGTCATGTGGACCACTTTGGGAACCACTGATCCAGACAATTGGAGTATGAAACGTGTGACCATACATTTTTATGACATAAAAGGGATTTTTTGGAACATAGCTCATAAACGTTCACAGAAGGAAAGATCCTACCTATTATACATGAAGAGATAGTACACAGAGTGCAGGATATAGTATTTTGACAAGCATTTTTACCGTAAATGTTTAAACTATTACTTCACAATACAGTGTCAGATCATTTTCCAACTTAACCCTAGAAGTCTTCTTTAAAGTTTAAATTATCAATTGTGCCTTTTTCTAAGTCAGTAGAACCCTTCTTCTTATCTTGATTTTGTCCCTAATGTTTTTCCTGGACAATTTTTATCTACTCAAATTCTCTATCTCTCTACTCAAAAAATTCACGTTTTTAGTCAGCGGACGTTTTTAGTCTTTTAAATTAGTCGTTATTTTTTACTTTTTCGCCACTATGTTCAGAACTTTTTAAAATGAAAACAATGAGGAATCCTTAAGGCCCCATGCTAAAAGAGTGGTGTGCAGATAAGCCCTGGAAAATTAGTTCTATTGCTATAGTGTAAGCAAATTGTAAAAAGGAAAGATAAAATTTTTTGCTTTGATCATGAGTTCTTGTCGAAAAAATTAAAGCATGTACTTTTGAAGCATAAAATCAAAAAAGATACTCAAAAAATATACATCAAATGAAAAGGTTGATTTTTCTTTTTTTGCAGTAAATATCCACATGAACAGTGTTTATATACTTTCATCAGAAAATGGACAAATAAAACTGGGTAGCTGTCAGGTTTTACGATACCATCTCTATACAGAAAGAGTAAACTAATTTTCTTAAATATGATAGCGTATTTTCAAAAAGAATAATTTTCCTCAAAAAATAATTTACTTTATGGTTTGGTTTTCCTTATTTTCTCTTTTGATTTTTATCTTATACAGTACTTTTTAATTTAAAGCAAAATAACACAATGTTAAAAAACAAGTTTGCAAGAAAATGCTGACACGTTTTTTTTTTTTTTTTAAGTTAAGAGAAATCTGATTTTTAATGTAAAAAGTAAATAAAAGAGCGTATGGATAAAAAGACATCTGACAAAAGCCAATTCATCAGTTTCCCCCCGTTTTTATGTACTTAGCCTTTCATATGCAACTTGACTATACAACATGTTATGGAAACTTTTTGTAACATAATACTTGAAATTTAATTGTTTTGAAATTTTCAACACTATAACTTTCAAGCTTACTAATATTCATAAGTATAAATTAATCAATTACAAAAATTTCTAAAATCATTAAAAAATTAAAAAAAAAAAAAAAAACAGACTTAAATTTAGAAAAAACCGATTTAAATTTTAAAAACTCCAAATTGTTTGATTTTAGTTTTCAAAAAAATCATGATATTTTTACACCCTGCTTCACAATATTAAGTTGATCTGAAGAGAAAGAAACAAGTGCAAACAGATAGAAGTAACAAAATTAAGAAAATTGCTTCTGTGCACATAACATGTTAAGGCCTGCCAAAACTGCAATAGAATATTTTGAACAAAGCAAAAGTGGAAAAAGTTATTATAAAATCACAATTAAACAGAAAAAATGAATCAATTTAATCGGAGGTATTGATGACCATTCATATCTAACAAGTACATAAGTTATTTTTCAAACTATTCTGCAGTCTGCAATTAAATACAGTCTAAAGTGCAGAGTCACTTGGAATTCTAAACAATCAAGATGCTTCTGTTTTCTTAAATAAAACAATATATCTTAATTTTATTATCCACCTGATTTTCTTATGAAGACATTAAAGCTTAAAAATCTGGCTTATGACCCTTTATATTTGATTCTAGTCTGTTTCTCTAAAATGGGCGCATCACTATCACAAATTTTGCTTTGTCTCCATGGGAACTGTATAAGGGAAAGCAGATCCAAACTTTTTTTATACACTCCAGTTAATCCCTTTTATTTCTTACAAGTTTATCGAGACAGGCTTAAGCTTTCATTTCTCATAGTCTAAGATCCCACCGCAGTTTATCTACACTCATAGCGTACACTCGTCACGTTTATATCAAATTAAAGCACATTTTTTTCTGAACGTGATGCACTAAGTCTTCGTATGTAAAAGTGCCCGAAACCTATAGGCAGCCTGGCCTAAACGGGACATATGAATGTAGTATTTCTGTACTCATTGCGTACACTCATCACGTATATACCAAATTGAAACTTATTTTTTCCTGAACGTGATGCACTAAGGCTGCCTATGTAAAAGTGGCCGCAACCTCTAGGCAGCCTGGCCTAAACAGGTCACATGAATGTAATATTTCTACACTCATCGCGTACACTCATCACGTATATATCAAATTAAAGCTGATTTTTTTCTGAAAGTGATGCACTAAGGCTGCCTGTGTAAAAGTGGCCGCAACCTATAGGCAGCCTGCATAATAGGTCATATAAATGTCAAATTTTTACATTCATCACATGTATATCAAATTAAAGCAGATTTTTTTCTGAAAGTGATGCACTAATCTTCCACTGGAAAAGTGGCCGCCACCTATAGACAGCCAGGTCTAAACAGGTCACATGAATGTAATATTTCTACATTCATCGCGTACAACTCATCACGTATATATCAAATTAAAGCTGATTTTTTCCTGAACGTGATTCATTAAGGCTGCCTATGTAAAAGTGGCCGCAACCTCTAGGCAGCCTGGCCTGAACAGGTCGCATGAATGTAGTCTTTCTACACTCATCGCGTACACTCATCACGTATATATCAAATTAAAGCTGATTGTTTCCTGAAAGTGATGCACTAAGGCTGCCTATGGAAAAGAGGCCGCAACCTCTAGGCAGCCTTTCCTAAACAGGTCACATGAATGTAGTATTACTACACTCATCGCGTACACTAATCACGTATATATTAAGTGAAAGCTGATTTTTTTCTGAAAGTGATGTACTAAGGCTGCCTATGTAAAAGTGACCGCAACCTCTTGCCAGCCTGGCCTAAATAAGTCACATGAATGTAGTATTTCTACACTCACCGCGTACACTCATCACGTATATATCAAATTAAAGCTGATTTTTCTAAGAAAGTGATGCACTAAGGCTGCCTATATAAAAGTGGCCGCAACCTGTAGGCAGCCGGGTCTAAACAAATTACATGAATGAAGAATTTGACTTTTATGTGATCTGTTATGCCAGGCTGCCTACAGGTTGAGGCCACTTTTACATAGGCAGCCTTAGTGCATCACTTTCAGAAAAAAATCAGCTTTAATTTGATATATACGTGATGAGTGTACGCGATGAGTGTAGAAATACTACATTCATGTGACCTGTTCAGGCCAGGCTGCCTAGAGGTTGCGGCCACTTTTACATAAGCAGCCTTAGTGTATCACGTTCAGGAAAAAATCAGCTTTAATTTGATATATACGTGATGAGTGTACGCAATGAGTGTAGAAATACTTCATTCATATGTCCCGTTTAGATCAGGCTGCCTATAGGTTTCGGGCACTTTTACATACGAAGACTTAGTGCATCACGTTCAGAAAAAAATGTGCTTTAATTTGATATATACGTGATGAGTGTACGCTATGAGTGTAGATAAACTGCGGTGGGATCTTAGACTATCATATTCAGGGATAAAAACAGTTCTAAGTCAAAAAAGAAGAAAAATTGCACGGCTTACAATTTTGATGGATTTTTTAAAAACATTATGCCAAATCTCCTCTTAATTTATGCCGTGAAATCAAAAATAAAATTGGTAGATTGAAGGCATTTTTATTTTTTTAGAAAACCTCTTAACCTTTTACCTGCCGATGTTCCCAAATGGGAACATTTTTTTATAAATTTTTCTAGTAACCCAAAAATGTGTTCAGAGTTGTCATATTTTCTGAAATGACACAGAATAATACGAATTTATTTTTGGTGCTCTTAGTTTTTTGAAAAATGTTGAGCCTTTTTGTAGAATTAAAGTCAAATTTACTGAATTTCTGAACTTAGAATTTGTCTAAGTTTTTCTGTCTCCCTTTCTAAAGAAAAAAATAGAAAAAATGTTTTGTTGACGTTATTTAGTATCCAAAAGACATACATTTTGTTTAAAATAAACGAAATATTTCCAATTATTATTTCGAGGGAATTATCTCTATCAGAATCGAGGTGTTCCCATTTGGGAACATCGGCGTTTGGAGTAAAGTGTTTGAGGGGGTTTTTCGTTGATCGCGAAATCTGAGTGCGATGCTTCTTTTTTTTTTTCAAATATTTTGTTTCGAAAGACCTGTTTTGTATTGATTACAAGTGTTTGAACCTTTTATTCACGAACGGACACCTGTTATCAGTCAGCTTGCCTTTCACACCCCTTTTCTATTGTAAATATGTCCTTCACACCCGCCTTTACACGCTCCATTGCAAGTGAATCGCATTTTCGGGGTTGGAATTCTCTCTTTCTCTGTTTCTACCCCATAAAATTTCTAAGAATTGAACATGTTTCACATCCCTTTGCAATATATCACGTGACTAACGGGTACGTAAGAATAAGGGTTTATAATGAGATTTTACCGGTCTCATTTCAGCATTTTATTTCACCACTCAACTTATTTTGACGATCTTATTAGAGATGCCTCGCAAAATTTTTAACATTAGAAGATGCGTTAGATTATTTCAACAGCCTGTCCGACAGCAATGTTTATAAAAAGAAAGCCCATCAGATATTGGTAGAAAATTTGGTTGATATGCTGATCAAATGGATTTCCATACAGGATGGAAATTTATTCTGGAAAACAGAATGGTGCTAAGGCAGATACTCCATTTGGATCAATAATCGTCATGGACAGGTTGTCTGTTTTAAAACATCCTGAACAGCATGATATTTTTTTTTTTGACAAATTTTTCACATCATACAATTTGATGAATCAACTGACTTCTCTGAAGAGAAAAGCTGTTGGAACTATTCGAAAAAATAGAACTGGAGATTGTACTCTTCGATCAACTTAGGATATGAAAAAGACAAAGAGAGGAATGTATGATTTATCGTTGCAATGTGAATCTTTCCGTCTGCCGCTGGAAAGGTAGCTCTATAGTAATGGTTGCTTCAAAATATGCTACACACGAGCCAATATCTAAAGTAAAGAGATACTCAAGAATGGAAATAAAATAATTGATGTACCTCAGTCGGCTTTGATTCAGAGATACAATGAAGGAATGGGCGGCGTTGATCTATTAGACAGAATATTAGGAAGTTACCTCCCACAGCTTAGACGTAAAAAATGGTGGTGGAACTAATTTTCCAATGCTTTAAATATGGGAGTAGTTGCAAGCTGGTGGATTTACTGTGAAATCCACAAAGGCACTAAAAGTGAGTTGTCACATCTCTAATACCGCCATAACATCCCAATGGCTTGCTAAACTCTCAGATGAACGTGTCAGGCAAACCTGGAACTCGACCATATCTTCCAAATTTGAATAGAAAAAACAGGCAGCATTATCTTGTTCCATTCACTTAGGGATGTTGCGTGGTTTTCAAAAAGAACGTGCGGAAGCAATACGTTGACTGTGAAACGCGACTTCATTCATCTTTTTTCCCCTTATACCATGTATAATAAGGGAAAAAAGCCATTCAAATGATAAAAGTATAATGGTACGTAAAATAAACAAAAATATTCGTATTTTCCCTTTGTTTTTCGAATACATCACCTTTTGAGAAAAATCCCCCTGTTTACTTCATTCCAAACGCCGATGTTCCCAAATGGGAACATCCTGAAAACCTAACTTATAATTTTTTTCTTGCCAAAATATGTTTGGATTAGCATACTAGAGGTAAATTGAGACATTCAAACAAAAAATTGAAAGTAAAAATTAAAAATTTGAATTATGGCGTTTAAAAGGTTAATTGCTCATTCTCTATTTCTTCTTTAAGTCATCTTTTACAATGTAGAAACCAAAGAAGGTGGTGGGAGGCAGGAGGTAGGGAGGTTGCAATTTTAGATGAATTAGATTTGTGTATCTCAAGAATGATTTCTCTAACTACTATTGTTTGGTCTTTGGGAATTCTGATGAGTTTTAAAGACCAAAATAATTTTCACGATTTTTTGACACAGATCTCTAATATTTTAGCTGAATTTTCTTAATTTCTACATCTAACAGCGGCAGGGGCGGCAAAAAGGGGGGCAAGAGGGGGCGGTCGCACCCCCAAATTTTTTGCTTAGAATAATACGAAACCCGTAAGCTTAATTTGTATGAATCACAAATCAATGAACATATGTAAAAAGAAATAAAAAAGCTCACTAATTCTCAATAATAGTTGAAGAAAGTGGAGAAATTTGAACATGAACAATTTTTGTAATAAAGTTTTGTATCAGTTGAACCACCAGTAGTCACATAAAATGTACATAAATGAGAAATCTTGAAATTTTCTGAGTTCCTCATATGAATTTTTGAATCCATCAAGTTACTGTGCATTGTTTAAATAAACCTTTTTTTTCCTTAAGATTAAATACATTTTACGATAGCTTCATTTTTATTAAATGTATTTCATTCCATACTGATTAAAATCATAGTTAACAAACTCGTCCCCTCAAACGAAATGCTGCCCCTGAACAGCGGCAATTTATGTGTTTGGCAGCATTCCAAAATAGAGTACATAGTTTATGCTGATAATTGCATGTCATCCTTGAGGTTTCAATCCAGCTGCATCCTAAAACCATTTCCATTATTTTGGCAGTTGGAAGTAATTTCAACCTCTATTACTTCAAAACAACTTATTTTAAGCTTTATTTTAATAATACTTATTTTAATAATACTTATTTTAATAATACTTATTTTAATAATACTTTTTAAACTTAATGCAACATTAATTTTTTGATCGTGGAAAAAAAAAGAAAATATACAAAAAGCAGAAAATCGCGGATTCGTGGACGATTTTCATCCCTGCATATTTCAGTTATCTGTTAATATTTTCTCACAAATCTAGTGTTCAATTGTTTGTTTTAGCAGGACCTGTCAACATGAGCAACCGTGATGACAGAGAACAATTGAAAGAAAAAACTGCCTACAATGTACACATCTACTTCGAAGAGTTAGTATCATCTAAACCGGAAGCTATACTGTAAAAAACCCCCGTTTCCTACAGATTGGCGCAATCATTAAAAATTGGCTCAAATGATGCCAACCAAAAATAAACTGAACGATTTAGAGTTTTTAGTTGGTATTTAGGAATTTTTTAGCTCTTTATGAGTGAGATGTGTGTAGGGAAAACTCTTAAATATTTCAATTAGTAATACAGATGCTGCAATGACTCCTCTTTCTCAACTTCAAGTCTCTGAAATTTGCCTCTATTACACAAATTAACATCAAACTCTGGAGTGTCATTTTTTGACTCATTCTACATTTAAAGACAAAGATCAGTTGAAGTGACCCCCATCAAAGACAGGTTGAGTCCCATTAATACAGCAGGCAAAATTTTATAAAACCTATCATAGAGCATAGCCATGAATTATTTTTTGATTTTAGTCCCCCTCCTTCTGTAAGCCTTTAAAAAGAAATAATATTACTTGATTTATGATGTCTCACCTCAAGATAGTGTTTCGCCACGATATTAAATACATATACATATTAGTATCGCTTTTTACCAGTTTTTTTGGTATTTGCTTATGTGCAGTAAAAGGGTCATGCTATTCTGCACATAATCAGTCGCAGATAAGTTTACTGAATAAGTTTTTTCAAAAATAAATCATAAGAATTTAATATACTTTTAAGGATATTCATCAAAAATACTTACAACTCATATACATCTTCACATTCTTGATACAATTTGGTGACACTATCCCTAAGAGGAGCAATGACATGACTCCCTCCTTCAGACGTAAGCCTTAATATTCTGACATTAACAGAAAGCACATCCTCTTTCATTTTCTGCAAATTTGATAGATTATCCTGTGAAAAAAGTTAAAATTAGGAATTTATGACTGCAAAATATACCAACATTTTATTTAAAACTAAACATTAAGGAAAACACTAAAAAACCTTTTAAAGCCAAAAAAATTTGAACAATGACTTTCAGTCTTTAGATACATTTATATATCCTACACGATTATTTGTACCCTGTCTCTCACCTCAGAATGTGTGTATATTATTTTGAAGAGAAGTTAAAACGTCAAATATAATAGCAAAAAAAAAAAAAACTTAAGCTTGCCTAAAAGAAATTCTTTTTCTACGTAAAAGAGAAAAATTTTTGTTTCCTTAAGACTTAATAAAATAATACACCTCAAAGAAATAGTACAAAGCTGAGCACAATATTAAACATTAAATCATTAGATGATAGGTTTTTATTTAACTGCCTATATAAAAATGTTATCATATTTTAAATAAATTAAACAATACAAATTTAAAATACAGTAGAGTCTCATTTGTTCAAACACTTTTAAAACAAATCACTGTTAAGAAGATTTGCGATCCCTAACCTGTTTGTTTTTAATTTTATTGTAAGATGAACTATGGTTAAAGCAAATTGATTTTAAAGAATCTTTTGAGTTTGCTTTAACGAGGTTCTAGAGTACTGTCAATTAAATCCATGCTGATTTAAGGAGGGAAAAGAATAGAACAAAACTTAAACAATGAGTAAATAAAATAAAAAAGGACTAAGGTGGCCATCATTTGCTGAGTTTAGTTGTTTGCTTTAGAATATTTTGAGAACCAAAAACACATTAACCTAAGCGGTTTATCTAAACTATGTTTCAATTCAGTTTTATAGCCAATCATACAAATGGAAATGATTGCTCAAACACAAACAGCTGTAAGTTTTCTTCTCAACTCATCTTATAGTTATTGAACCATAAATTGATTTAGTTATAGTTGTAAGTTATGGTTCACAAGTAAAGCAATTTATTTTTTAAATTTCAATTCTTTAACAAATGTAACATATGCATGCTTTCACTAATACATAGAAAAAAAAAAAAAAAAAAACGCAAATGTAACTGGAAAGCATTGTTGAATAACTGCATAATTTTAAAGCAATAATTGAGCATCAGCAATTGGTTTTTGGTATTACTTATTGTTTCCAAAATAGTAGATAATACTTCTAAAAATAATACAATTTTGTTTCCCCTTTCAACACTTATCTTAACATTCTGCTTGAAACAGCAATTTTAATTTATTTCAAAAGGGGGGGGGGGGTACTAAATGGTATATATTGAGAAAAAAATAATCTTGTGAATGTGACTTTTACTCTTATAATTTCTCAAAAAAAAAAAAAAAAAACACACAGACACTTTTTGATAATTCCATTTGATATTATACTTTTTAATCTTAACAAAACCACCATAAAAGCAAAATTTCCAAGCATTTGAAGAATGAAATTTCTGAAATTCTGTTCAGAAGCAATAGAAGAAAATGCACATTCTTAATGTTTGACATAACTTTCGTGTTCTTTTCAGGTGAAAACAAAACACTTTGATAATATAGGAAATGTAGAAATAATACAATTTAAAGAATAAATTCAGAAGCCTGTTAAAACCAGAATTCATATTCTTCATCCATTTTAAACTAATGTACAAAAATATTTGAATACTTCTGAAATTAAAAAATGCTTGATGCTCAAATTCTTTCAATTACCTGCAATTTTTGAATGTTTGTTTTCAAGTGATCCAGAGATAAAGCAGGCTGACCGGCATGATTTGCATTGACCGTCATTGTATTAAGCTCATCTTTTAGTCCTTCTAATGTACAATGAATATCTGATATTGCAGATACAACATCTCCATTGTTAATTTTTGGCTCAGATTCACTGTGAGAGAGGTTTGACAGTTTTATGTGACACTTTTCAAACTCCTTTATTAAATCTGAAAAACAGAAGAGAGGAAAACAGGTTTTACTATAATACCATAATAAAATTTATAATGAAATGAAGAGAAAATTAAAGACATGAACTGAGGAAAGAATTTAAGTACACTTAGTGTAAACAATAAGAAAGTCCAAAAATAGTTAACATGATGAAGTTTAAGCTATTTTAATTAATAATTAAGGCAATTAAGTGAGATTAACTATATTACACTCAATAAGTTATCTACAAAAATTTACCTTTTCTACTTTTTACAATTTATCCAAAGCATGGAAGGAACATGTTATTTTCCGTTGAAAGCTTTTGAATTTTATACACATTTAACAGGATTTTTAGGCAACTATTGCAAACAAATCCACAGTATGTCGATCTAGAGTTTCAGCCACAAGAATATTGTTCAAAGCATTGACAAATGCCATTGGAGCAAAAATCGGAGGTCCTGGACTCCTGACATTGATGAAGAAACAAAAGATAAGTCCCTAGTCAAATTGTTTTTGCTATAGGTTTTTGAGTTATTCAGAACATAATGAGACTCATAAAACCAGAAAATCTTCTTCGTACATGTTCAAAGCCAAAAATTATCAATGAAATTTGTTTCAAGTGGTATTTTTAAAATTTTTGAATTGTTATAGAAGATTTTCAAGCATTTCGGAATTTTTATAAGCATCTAAAATTGCATTAATTGCATAGAGCTTCAGTTGGGACAGATAAGAAGGTTTGTTACAACAGGGAGATCGCTACAGCAGGGTTCGACAGTATATATATTGATATATATAGCAGATACCGCTTAATGTGATCACAATTGGAGGGAAGTGATTTGATAGCAATATCTTATTATGATAAACAAGAAAAATTGAATGGGATTTCTGCTGATCATTTCAATTTATATGTTATTGAAATAAAAATAATGTAGTTCTCAAAAATATACAGGAAGAAGGAAAAAACATTTAACTAATACAATAGGTAAATTATCAACTTGCATAGAAGACTTAGATTATTATTTGCCAACGATTTTTATACAGTAGTTCATTTAAAAACGTTCATAATTATACTGTTTACAAATCTGCTTGACCCCGCCCCTTTTTTCTCGGTTCTCTCATGTAAGCAGGAGGTCGATCTTTCTCCTTAACAATAATTTCGAGTACCTCATCATCCGAATCTGGTGTTTAAGTTTTATCTGTAATATAATACTTATACTGAAAATATCGTCATCAGATAATGCACTAGGAATTCCAATTCTCTGACCAATCTCTATCCAGGAGTCGAAATTCTTAGCCTTCATAACAGGTCGAGGACTGAAAATTATCCCTTCATTTCTGTCATCACACCAACATCACTGTTTCTTATTTTTATAAATCTTCTACAAGTAAAGAAATTTCTAAGTATTCTTTCCCCAGCACTGTCTCATGACACTGTTAACAAATATATGGTTTCTAAATCTTACCCTTCATTGTCTAAGACTTTAGCACTAAGATTTTAAGAGTCATCTATACTTTCAAGGACTCTAAAGAGCATTTTATTTCTACTATGTTTTCATGCTTGAATAATTTCTTGATCAAAAAGAAGAATTAAATCCCACTTTCTCAAAGGATTTCAAAAATATTTTTAAAGCAAAAACAAAACAGTGAGAGAAAGGTTTTTTTGTATTTTGTCATTGATTTAAGGCAAATAATTTTCTTAAATTGATAACAATAAACAAAGTTTTGATTACAAAAAACGATGGTTTTTTAATGCACTTAAACATAACTGGATGGGACATAATGATTGTACTAACATTAAACGACTGATAACATTAATCATCATCACATAAATTGGCGTACACTGTACATTAACCCCTTAAGGACCAGCGCGCCGAAAACAAAGCGCACTCACGGGACCGGGCTCTCCGAAATGGAACAACGCCACGGGTCCACGCATTTTCAGCGGTTAAGCTTAATTTCACAAAAAAATTCATATAAAATTAACATTTCATCATAATGACTTAAAATTTACAGGGTGGGTAAATGATGTATAGTTGGTAAATATCTTTTAATATAAATGATATAAAATCAATATAAATGGATAAAATACGCAAAATACTAACAATTACTATGCAAACAAAACTAGAGGATATGTAAATGAATATAAGTTAACAGATACAAAATCAATTAAAAATTCCCAATGAAATCAACTTGTGCTATACTAATCTGTTTGACATGGAGTATTATTTTAAAAATTCTGCTGAGTATGATATATTTCAAAACAAGGATCGACACACAATGAAATCCAAATGTCTCAAAAAGCCCACAAAATATTCCCCGAAGTGCCCCTTCCCCTATCCTTGCCATCTGGAATCAATAAATCCAAATTTTGCAGTTGAAAGAAATAAATAAGAGGATCAAAATCAGAAGAGAAACAAAATTAACATGAATTCGGAAGTTCTTCAAAATCACACCTGCAATTCTGAAGAGTCATAAATTCTACAAAACAAATGCAGAAATATTCAATCCTCTAACCCAGTGGTTCTCAACGGGGGCGGTACCGCCCCCCTGTGGGTGGTGGGAAGATGCTGAGGGGCGGTGAACATGTTTTGGGCTGTAGGGGGGCGGTGGGTTTATTTTGGGCGATAGGGGGACGGTGGGAAAATTTTGGGATCAGAGGACAATAAATGTATTTAATTTTGAAAATCAAAATTGAATTTTGCATTAAATCAGGAATCCAACTTGAATTATTTGTGCCGACGATAAAATAATCGTATGCTCCCTGGAATCTTTTGCGTCCGACAATCTTGAGAGAGAATGTTATAGCTTGACTACGTAGAGATGGCGAAAGACCTTGAAGTGGAAACGGCCCTGTTTCATTTTGAAATCAGGAGAATCAGCGTCAAAAATTATTTTTTACTTACATTAAAATGTGTACTTTCTGCGGGATCAGTCTGATGCTACCTATTACAAAATAAAGCGGTTCTCTTCCACTTCAAGATAACCCGCCTTCTCTCCGCGGTCCAGCTTTACCTAATGAGGAACTGTTACGATAAATCACAGTTGCAATCAGGGTTGCATGGTTTTATCTAATATTAGCCAATTTGGCTAATTTTGATCACACATAGCTTGAAGAAGTTCAAAAGCATTAGCCACACCATAGTTTGGTTATTTTTCAGCTGAACTGTTGATTGGTTCTTTTTACCACAACAATGGAAACTCTAATAGCTGTAAAATTTTTTTTAATAACGCATGTTTTTTTCAGTAGTTATCATACACGTAAAAATTCCGTCTTGCACCTGCAGGTGAAAATGGTCAAATTCAGTTCTCAAGTTTGATTGTTACTAAACGAAACTAGTTTTCAGACTGAACAATTCCCCGCTTAGGATACCAGATTTCAGTGTCTATTGCCAAAATTAAATGGGGGGACTCAAAATACTGCGAAAAAGATTCACAATTGCATTCTAGTTTCTCTCACAAATAGCGTTTTGGGCAGGACAATAAACTTCATGAGATTTAGTTTTTTTTTTCTTAATTTTCTTTCACATTTTCTCATAGGTTAGCTTAGTACTTATAAAAAAAGTAAGTCTGCCCTAAAGATATCCAAAATATCTCGATGGGCAGTGGCATCTGTGCAATTTGGCTATTTTCCTCGGTTTGATTATTTTCCTAAATTTTTACCTGGCAATCGTATTTGCATTGCTTTAGTGTGCCCGATTAGTTTGACTGCTTTGTTTGAACTCAGTATTTTAACCTTAGCTTTTGCTCACTTCATTTATTTACTTTCATGGTTAGTGAAATCTCTTTCGGTGATTCTTACGTTTTTGCCAACATCTTCAGTCTTTGCATAAAATCTTATCTGAGTATTTCGAGAATATTTTTTGTCTCTGACCGTTCCTCAATGGGTCATGAACCCTTTTGAGAATATTGAGACAGCAGATGTTCAATATCAGTAATAACCCTTAACTTCGCAATTTTTTAAATATGTATGAAAAAAATATGTCAGCCAGTACTTAAGTAATACTAAAAAAGAAAAATATTAGAAAAAATAGTGAAGCAGCTGAAAATTAAATTTCAGTCTGTTTTTGTTTGCAGCAATGTATAAGTAAAACCAGATTTCTTTTAAGCTTTTTCTATTAAAAAATTAAACTTACTTTTAAATGAATATAAAATGCTTAAATTTCTCATCTATTAATTTATTTCGTCCAAAAAACAAGAGGAAGCATGAAATATAATGGATTCTTTTTATAGCAAAAACAGTTTTTGAAGCATCAGGTATTTTTACAGCTCCTGTGATTTCTGGGGAAAATGTGCTGTGATCTAGTGACGAAATTAGCACATATTTTGTTGCAGTAATCTCCCCCCCCCCAGATAAGTAATTTGTAGGTAATTAAAAGAAATATTGAGTCTGTTAAATTAAAAGAAATCATATGTTGCAGAAATGCAACAGTGGGAAGTTAGGGGATAATTAGTGGAACTTTTAACCACTGAAACTTGAAAAGCTGGTTTCCAGAATGTTAACACTCTTACAGGATTTTGGCTGCAAGGAGACATTAGTAGCCTTTATCCTGGACTGTGAGCTATTGCCAAAATTTTTTTCATCGTTTCCCCCTCGTCCTAACTCGTCGAATGAGGATTCAGTGTTGTGACCGACGAAGTTAGAGAAACCGACTTCAAATCGTCCCAAGAGGAGACTTGCATCTTCAATTTACAAAAAAATATAAACCAACCGCAAGGAAACTGGCTTTAAAACCATCAAGAACTAATTTCTCACTAACATATATTTCTGAATGTTCCTTTCATATTTTGAATGACAAAAAGAATGCTTTGCTTGTTTATTTTTATTGTATTTGATTGTTTCTTTCATTTTTTGAGCAAAAAAATTTTTTGCTTGTTTATTTCTATTTCATTTTATTATTCTTTTAAAAATAAAATATTTTTCGTCCTAGATTTGTTTTTTATTTCTACATTCGTCATTTTAATTCTAATAATGACTAATGAGGAAAAATATATATTGTTTAAGGGCCATTTCACAGTATTTTGTCCAAAAAGTGTCCGCAACAAAACTCATTGGGTACAATTTTTTGCAATAGATATCTGAAGTTAAATGTTCAAATTATGAGAATATGTTGATTGTTTTGAATTTGTTTGGAAATTAATAGAGATATTCAGTATTTAATCTGAAAATTGGCAAAAATCATGTTGCGGACTCTACAGCTAAAAATTTCATAAAATCTTCCATATATGACAAATGAACCATTTTACAATCAATTTTTTGCTTGAAATGGGAAAATAGAAAGAGTATGTAGTCACTTACATACTTTTTCAGTTTCAAATATAAACTTTTGTTTGTGTTTGGGATGCAGAAATATGTACCTGTAGAGTCCAGCACAAAAAAACATAAAAAAGTTTTGTTTTTGTCGTTCTTAATAAACACAGCTCAATAATTATTTTTATTTTCTAATTTTATACACCATTCAACATAATTATGCAAAAAAATTGCATATAAATCTTTAAAAAATTATATTAATGGCAGTTTAAAAAGTGTGCTGGACTCTACAAAAACGTGCTGGACTCTACACCTAAGTTTAGCTATTTATTTATTTGAATGTTTGTGTGTGTTTTTCACTTTCTTTTTGCTTTTATTTATCATTATAATTTTTTTGGGGGGAGGGGGGGAGCAGAATGTCAAGCAGAGATATAACTAATGTGAGGGCACTCCGCAAACTAGGAAAATGAACCACTTTAGAATTCATGAGCAAAAAGTGATATGCAGTGTTAACTCCGCATATGCTGAGTCGAAACAAGTGGACATGTCTTTACTAAATAAGGAGCTGAATCAAGATAAAATCACTTTATCACACCACAAGCAGTCTCTTCAAAAAGGTGAATGGATTGCTGTCATATTTAATGACAAATGGTGGATAGGAGAAATAGCTAATGATTTAAAGAAATCTATTGGAGCTAAATTTGTGTTTCAGCCGGTAGGTAGCAACAAATTCAAACAAAAAAAGAAAAGGAAACAATTCCTGCCATAGGATACTTTATGAAACTTCCAGGAGATCCAGCACCCATGGACTATGGTAGATTTTTTGCTTACAGTAAAAAAATAGCAAATAGTATTTCTTCTCTTATTGAAAGACTTCAATTTTTTTTCTCGTAAAAAGATTATTTCTAAATCTTTAATAACTTGTTTTTTCTTGTAAAACAAATGTAAATCTAAAAATCTTTCATTATTTTTTCCTAGTAAAACCAATTTAAATTAAAAGTTATGGCAAAAGTCAATTGGTACATTTTGTAGAGTCCGCAACGCAAGGCATTTTACTGTGTATGTGAAGTTTTTTTCCTATATTTTTTCAATTTTTCGTTTTAAAAATTAAATTTTTGTACTCCAAGCATCTATAGTGTATCAGTGTTTAAAAAAAACCAGCATAGATAATATGGGATAAATAGATTCAGAGGGATTAGCACTTAATCCTGATAATTTTTTTGTTGTACTTTTGTGTGTAGAGTCCGCAACACAACACTTTTTCTGCCATAACTAATTAATTTACAGTTGAATTAGCACTTCCTTTTATTTTGAGTTTGTGTGTTGGTAGTACTTCTACATTAGCAAAAAAAGAATTAACTTTTAGATCTTTATGTTGTAAATATTGATGTTTGAACTTTGTGAAATGTAGAGTCCGCAAAAACCAAATACTGTGAAATGGCCCTTAATCGTTTATTAAAATGCCGGAAGGAAATTATTTTAAACTTTAAACCTCTTTTCGCACACCCCCTCACCTTTAACGTACCATCACCTTCAACGCCACCTTCAACGCCACCTACCTCACCTTCAACGCCACCATAAAGGGGGGCGTTGGAAAAAATTTCATCCGTAAAGGGGGCGTTAGCCGTAAAAAGGTTGAGAAACACTGCTCTAACCTATCCCTCCCATGTATTAGTCAGCTGAATATAATTATTCCATTACTACTATGAAAAAAAAACCAAAGCAATAAGCAAACGCACTGACCTCTCTTTAACTCTGATAATTTAAAGAGCCTGGATTCCCCATTTGTTTACATTAATAAATCTGTCATGTCTAATGATCCCAAACCAAAACTGATGCCTGTACTAGAAGGTCAAAAGCCATGTAACTGGAATGTGATGAAAGTTGGAGTCATTTAGTGCCATCTATGATGATTTAAAAATTAACATAAATCATTCTATTTCTTAACAGCGTATATGGTACATCAGAATGCAGCAAGAGGAGGCGAGGATGGGAGAAAAAGAGAGGAAATACTGCGAAATACTGCACAGCTTAGCAGCGTACACCTAACAGCGCGAACCTCGGGTGCGAACCGGTTAAAATACTAGGCGATGAAAATCAAATGTAGATTGTAGTACAAAATTTATCTCTATGATACATATATATATATATATATATATATATATATATATATATATATATGTATGTATTACAGAAGTATTTTAGAACATAAATTGGAACAATTTATACAAATGCACACAAAAAAAAAATAAGATACAAATTTTCAAAATTGAGGACACGATTTTGAGTTTTTAAAGAGAAATCCAATCAATTGTGTTAGGAGCCAGAAGGAGCAAAGTTTAAAACTAAAATTTCTGCTTTTGCTAAAATGCATACAAACTTTAAGAATTTTTCCTGGGACTTTTTGCTTTTAGTAATAAGTGTTAGAGAATTACCACACATTGCTGTATTGTGTAGGATAAGTAACGTATATGAAATGCATGGTGAATACAATAGAAATTCTATACACAGTATTCTGTATATAAAATATACAAAGGAAGTCACACTAAAGTTGTAAATGAGTTGTAACGTCAGCACCCTAGCGAAAACCTTTGGTGGTCATTTATTACTTTCCTTTACTTAGATAAGGCATAAGAAGGTTTCAATTTTGTACACTAACGAAGCATAATCATATTTTATACTATTAACACTATGCATCGGATTTCTAAACTATGTAATACTGCATAGATTTATTTATTTAAAACAAATATTTTAAAAATCATTCAATTTTTTTTTCTAAAGGCATGTTAACTATTAATTTTACTTTGAATATATTTTTTGTGTACCTTGTAGCCTTTGTAAATTTTTTTGTGTTGGTGATTCCAGCTCACAGTCTCCAATTAGTTTCTCCTGAACAGCATTCAAATCTTTCAAACAAGTTTGGCAAGTCCACATTGGCTCCTTCTAATAAAAAGTAACATTCAATTAAGAAAGTCAAACGACATCACTGCATACAAACATAACCAGACTTCTAAAATCATAACCCTTTCTTTGGCTGTGCAGTAGTCTGGAAAAAATAACTTTAGAAGACAACAATAGGTTGCTATAGTAATGCAGCCAAACTTAAATTACTAAAAGTTGTTTAAACATTCAAGGCTGAACTCAATTCACAACATTTTTACAGTATCTACTTATATTAAAAACTGAGTATCTTTCTAACTATCTTTCTATCTTTCTTTCTATCTTTCTATGTCACGCTTATTTCTCCTGAACGCCAATGAACTGAAAGTCGAACCAGGTACCGATAGATAGGTAATTTTTCAGGCTTCATTAGTTTCAATCTATATGATTATACGATTTTAATTAGCGAAGATATCAATTAATAAGTAGTCAAGTTTAAAGCGATTAAGCCTAATAAATGATTAAATATGAAATCCATTCTTGCAAACCGTCGTTGCTATGAAACAGTGATAACAATGATAATGAGAATTTGGAATGAAGGCTTAACTAAATCAAACACGAAACTCATAAGCGGGTTACTTACGTAGTATTTTTATCGCTAGCTACTGGTAATATTTTTAAACATTCATTTGTTGAAAAGCCATCTACTTATGTTAAAAACTGAGTATCTATGTCTGCTTTTTTAATTTGAGCGAGCTGAACTTACTGAAACTCTCCTCACCATCTTCAAGGCGCGGAGCATCTCAATAATTCGTATGATTTTTTTGATGCAGGAAAAAAGTGAAGGCGTGAAGCGCCTGTTAGCGAGCCGCCTTGGCGGGGAGTAGTTTCTTGAAAATTTCCTTACTACTTTCATGGCACGAAGTGCCCGTGCATCGCCGGGCCACGTGCATGGTATGTCTTGAAATCGAATGAACATTAAATTCTATCAAATAATATAACTTCAAAATGAGGTAAAAGTTAGAGAATGGGCACGTTATGCATCAACATGCCGCAGGAAGCTAATCTAGCTGCCCTGGCAGCTAGTCGTATTAATAAAATTTGAACACAATGGAAAAAAGCATGAGAGCTTAAGTATCGAAAATTAGAATTCAAGCAAATGTATATTTCAAAGAGAACAAAATGCCCATAATGTAAAAGACACATTTAAAGTAAAAATATTCACTTAAATAACAAAAGAAAAGATGTGATCAACATTCTCTTTATACAGCTCAATTTAACTTAATTCACATACACTTTAACCGTCATCTGCAAAATAAAAGTCATTTGGAATCATCCTGAGTTTATGACAATCGGAAGGGAGAGGGTAACAAATAGTGTGACACACTTAGGTTGAAATAAAGTATTTTTTATCCCACTATGTTTATGTATATGCATCACCAGAAATTTGAATTTTCCGGCATGCGAGAAAATCTGGGATTCACTCTGCAAATTAAAAAATGTACATTTTTTAGCTCAGTTCCAGTTTCAAAGCAAACTTTGATTGGGAAAAAATTAGATTAGAGAACCGAATAATTAATAAATGGAGAAAGTAAGTTTACTCCATCTAGAATTTGTTGATCTGCGTGATTTATAAACATGCTGATAAAACCTCACACGGAAACGGTTCTGCATAAACCAATTGTAAAATCTTTCTGCAGTGCAATATTTCATAACTATCAATATAAGTATATAATTACATAGTAACTAGGGATGCACCGATTATTCGGCCATAATCGGCCACTTTGCCGATTAATCAGCGAATAAATTTTTTATATTATCTATTAAAGTATACCTTCAAAAAGAAACTGATAAATTGTTTTATTAACAGTAAATAAATGTAATATTCTGAAATCCTTACTATAGCATATAGTATGAAAGTGTGTACAGAGTAAAAAAACAAAACAAATAGTTCATAGAAAACGTAAAACTGATTGGAATATTAAAAGATAACCCTCTGCAAATTCCTGAAATTTTGAATTGGAATTCAAAAACATGAATATTTCATTTCATTTATAATCAGTCAAATTTTGCTGATCAACCGGCGGAAAAGATGTTTTAAATAAAATTAATTTAATGATATTTGACACAATATTACGATGGATAAATTTATAAACAAGAAATAAATATTTTTCTGCAAACACAAGAATTACACGTTTTACGAAAGTGTAGTGAGTAAAAACAAAACAAATAATTCAAAGAATGAAATACAAAATAGTAATAATAATAATAAGTTGCCTCTCAGTTGATATAAATTGATTTAATAATTTAATATTCCTATTCCGAATAAAGCTACACTTATAGACAATGCTGCTACATGTTTCATGTCTCGATATTTTTCTCTTTAGCTTATTGCTTTTAAATAACCTCTAATTTTCAAAGAACAAAATTCTTGAATTAAATGGCTACTTATAGTTGAAAAATAAATTTAAATTAAGAACAAACCAAAATTAAAGTGCTCTTCACAGCTCTCCACCCCCTCCCATTTGTTTTAATAACTGTTATGTCTAGTGTGTTAATGTAATTTTATTTACAAAAATATTAAAAAAATTTCAAAGGAAGTTGATAAAATTTTGAAATTATATAAAATGGAAAAATGGAGAAAAACAAATTGCTACAAGGCAAAACCTTATAGCATCCCCGTAACGCTAAACAGCCACCACTGTTGGGTATTGGAGGCAAGCGGTGTTCAGGTGTTCATATTCGAACACAAATTCCTGTTTACCGGAGCCTTGAAAATGCTAACCGCAACAGTACCGGAGGAATTCTTCCTTCCTGGTTTGGCAAACTCCTGTAGCCAATCAGGGACTGAGCGGTAGTTTTAGTTCACGTTTTTGGAAGATTTATGGGGCGCGGGTCTTGTACGCTATGGTTTGCTGCTTGAACCCCTGTTAATTTTCGAATACGTTTGCTGGGGGCTGGGTGGTTGCTGCCCAGTCCCCCAGAATCCTTCTTTTTTTCACTTTTTGCTGAAGCCCTCAGAGAAAATTTTACTTTTATATGAGGAAGTATACTTTAGCTGAAGATTCCTTTTGACGATGGTTTTCATTTTATATATGTTCGATGATATGAACTTCTTCTGAAAATTCTTGTGGTGATGTGACTTCATCACGTGATGTCTGAAAATTTGATCAAGACTCATTCTTTCCGTAAAAAAGTGGAAAATTCTGCAACTAGTGATGAATTCAGCTGTAGTCCGAACCCAATTCACGAACTTATAAATATGGCTTCAAAGTGATAAATTCTGCAGCTAGTGATGAGTTCGGCTGCTTTCAGAACTAAATTCACTAACTCTTAGACACGTTGCAAAGTGAAATGGTCTGCAACTGGTGATGAATTCGGCAGAAGTGATTGAAATATAGTTAATCAAGATATACCATCCGCGTAAGTGTTCATTCCCATGGGAACCCATGTTCTAATTATGGCCATTTCTAATATTTTAATTTAAGTAGCTACTTTCATTTATTATTTTGATGTTTAAATTGTTAAAATAAAATCAAGTGAATTTAAATCAAAGTGTGATTATTTGTCTATTGCATGATATGTATTAATTTAGGAATTTAAACATTATGAAGCACTTATTGAAATTAATTCAATTTGGTTTAAATAGTGAGATTCTGGTGAAGTTTTAATTAATTCTTTTCACACAGCAATGTACTAACCACTAATGAATTAGATCACCATATTTAATTGGTACCTGTATACCACTCACGGTATCTTAAATTGATACCGAAAAGGACCACCATAGCACAAATCTTTTGTCAAAAACCAAATAAGTAACCATTTCTAAAAATCAGAATAGTATTAGAAAGGGAAAAAACAGTGAGGGTGAAATTGGTAATATTAAAAATAATAAACCCGAACATTAATCGGCCGATTCTCATTCGCCAATTAATCGGTAATCGGCCAATTTACTTATTGGTGCATCCCTAATAGTAACATAATTAGGTACTGAACGAAAACTTTAACTTTTATTTTATTTCTATTGTTTATTTGTTTTTGTATGCAACTAAAATAGGTTATATAACAAGGTGGCTATGGCAATATAAAAAAGTAAAAAAATACCGAATGTATTTAAATAAATCTCACAGATATTTGAAGTTTTGATGGCTACTAAGCAGTAGTTAGAATTTATATTTACTGAGTGCTACTTGGCTGGATGAAACTAGGCAGATCACGATTAATTTTGTGTGAGTGTATTCACAAATAAAATGTTTGGAAACAAGTATTTTCAGCAACAAAATGTTCAAATGTTTCTTAATTCTCTGTTAATGCAAATTTTAAAAATATTGATCAATATTAAAGCAAATACATTAAAATAACTTACATATTCAGATGAACATTCCGATAACTTTGCACTGCTTTTTTTCAAACTATTTTTTACATACTGAAGAGCTCTATTACAAAAATTTATTACATTGTTCATATCTTCTGACTCGGAATCTGAATCGTATCTTTCTTCACTGCCAGACTAATCAGAAAGAAAAAGATATTAATAATAAATAGTAGGTAGCAAGCAATAAAGAAAATAACTTTTAATGTTTTATGCATTCTACAGATGAGAGACAATTTTTAAATTAAACATTACTAAACATAAAAAAATATTTTAATTCTTCAGCTATTTCTTTTCTAAAAATTCTTTCCAAACACGCTAAACAAATAAAGATATTTCAGAGTACAAAAGGTACAATGGTTAGAAGTAATGCAATTAACTGCACTGAAGCTGTGCAAATGATTGGAGAAATTACACTTTGAAATACTATTAATAGCATTTATTATCAATGAAAATTGTGTAACATTCTGTTACTTAACTGAATAAGACTAAAAAAAATCAGAGACAGCAGTAAACCATAGCATAAAAAGGACCATCTTTGTGAGTAGTTTAATTTGCTGTTCTTTGTGACGTAGAATAATAAGATACATTTATTTTTTACCAGAATATCTTTTGTACAGTCATTTTGGATTTCTCTGAGCCATTTCATTGATAACTTTGTGATACTTCTGTTGTTTATTTCTAAGTCAATTATACCAAAAAAACAAAAAGTCCCAGTGATGTATTCTTTCAGACAGATCATTAGAGATTTATGTTCTTTAGGATTCGGAAAAATATAGTGTATTATAAAAATATGAAGTGGTGCAAGCAGTAGCGTACATAGACTAAGGTGCGCCCCCCAGCAAGATTTGTAAATGAGCCCCCCACCCCCTATTAAAATGTAAAAAATATTTTCCCCGTGTAACCTTTATAGTGCTATTTTTCTGGATCGGGCGCCCTCAAACCTCTTGCGCCCCCCCGCGCCGCGGGGGCTGCGGGGGCGCTATGTACGCCACTGGGTGCAAGGTTATACAAACTGGTTTAACCCACTGGCGGCTCGGCAGTTCCAGAATTACATGTTAAATAGACGTGATACGAAGTCCAGAATCGTTAGGGGGTTAAAGATACCCTAAAAGAATACTTCTTTAACCACAACGAAAAGATAATCATACAAGAATTTTATTTTTGAAAAAAATTCATCTTGTTGATGAAATTATTATCATCAAAAAAATTATTTGAAACCTACATGTCATTCGTTCAGTTTCTACTGATAGGCATATCTGCCTCTCCCCTAGGTAGTAGAATCTCATCATCTTACAACAAGTCTAAGTTTAAATGCATTTCATGTTTCTACTTACGTTTCCCTTCAGCCGAACGGCCGTGTCATGTTTAGACTAAGAGAAAGTAAACATTGCCGTTCCGGAGTTCGTTCCCGGAAGTGTGACGTCATGCTCTGGAACGTCATGCCTCTGACGTCAACAATCGAAAGTTCGAGAAACTTCGTACGGCACGTGTCATCTGTGATTGGCTGCCTGGATCGCTACCGATAGGATGCGTATGCAAATCTGGTAGATATATAAGCGATGTCAGGACTTAGATCGAGGCTGGTTTTATTCATTTCATCGCTAGACTCTCAAGTAAGAGAGGGGCCTTAGGTTTTTGGCTCGCGGTCCTTTTCGCCTGATGGCATGTTTCCCCCGGTAGTAAATTACACTTAGCCTAGAACAGGCATAATATGGGTAGAATAATTGCAGGCTGGTAATGAAAGGATTTAGTTTCTCAGAAAGTGATAAGTTGTTCTTGTAATTATCTTTGTTTTTATTATTTACAGTTGTTGGTTATTTTAATAAATGTTATTTGTTATTTAAAGTTTGTCATCAATTTAGCATCTCAAACACTCTGCTAAATTTAAATGTTTGGGGGATGTAACGATCTCTTCGACTCCCCTAACAAGGGTTATGGGCCCAGTAGCCCTTCCTGTGCAGAGATTGAAATTTTTTGAAGAAATAAATTAAATATTTTTGGAAAATTTGAAATTTTGATAAAAATTTTTGATGGAAATTTTGAGAAATTTTGAAAATTTTTTTTCCCCTGCAAATGAACCCCAAAGTAATAAGTGCTTTAGATGGGGGGGCTGCCAAGTATCAAATGGTGAAAGCGAGCCGAATGAGTAATTTTTAAAAATTTTTGTTTGTGCAAAGTGCAAATGTTTGCTAAGAAATTGCAAAGTTTATGAAATTTTTGAAGAAAGTTACCAATACTACCATGGCGGGTCATCAGTTCCAAATTCCCATGCTCCACAGCAAAAATTATGTGGAGTGGTCAACAGACATGAAGTTTTTGCTCATGGAACGGAACACCTGGCATATCGTAACTGGTCAGGAGAAGATGCCGGTCGTAAAAGAAGGATCCGGAGTCACCGAAAAAGACGTGACTGATTTTATTGTGAGGAGGAGGACAGCCCTGTCTTTGATTTTCCTGAACATTCAGCAAGACTTAAAGAAGATAATTGAGACGATAGAAGACCCGTGTTTGTCGTGGGAGAAATTGAAGTCCCATTTCTTTCCTCAAAACAGATGTTCCAAAATGCAGCTGTTAGTGGAATTTAATAAGTGCAAATGGGAGCCTGGTGAGAAGCTCAACCTTTTTGCAGCAAAACTTCAACGAATATACGACAACATCAAGGTTTTCTACAAAGATTATCCTGAAGACTGCCTGACATTCCAGTTATTGAGGAACCTTCCAGAAAGCTACGACAACGTGGTGCAACAAATCCTGACTAGAAGTGACGCGGATTTTACTTTTGAGAAGATCCTTGTTGACCTCATCATCGAAGAAAATCGACAGTTCTTGAAAGAAGAGAATGACCCGGTCCAAGTCTACCAGACGACAACAAGGACGACAACGAAGATCCGATGTTATGGATGCGGGGAAGAAGGTCATATCAGGAGAATGTGTCCAAGAAATCAAGATGCCAAGGAACCCAGCAGTTCATCTCGAGGAGGGAATGACCGAGGAAGACATCCGTCCAGATTCAGGCACGGAGGTTCGAGCCCAAAGAATCGGAATAGGAGATGGCAGCGGAATTCCCGAGATAGACGGAGATCACCTTCAAATACCCGGTGTGAGTATCAATTGTTTTTCTTGTCTGAAGCTAATTTAAGCCACGTGCAGGAAAAACGAAATAATTTTATTTTTGATACCGCCGCATCAAATCACTTTTGTGCACATAAGAACTGGTTTAGGACTTTTCAACCCCTTTCAGATGTTAACATGGCAGTAGCAGTTAAAAGCCAAACATTCCCGATTGAGGGAAAAGGGGAAGTCAAAGTTAGATTTGGAAAAAGATCAGTTGTCCTGCAAGACGTAATGTACTCTCCCCAGCTAAGACGTAACATTTTATCTGGTACTAAATTTGACCAGGGTGGTGCTAAATTTAAAGGTGGGGGAGGTTTTGTGGAGGTATCTGACAAAGAAGGTTTAATTTTTAAAGCTAGACTTAAAAATGGTGTATATAATGTGTTTTGTAAAAAGTCTAAGCAATTACCTGTAAATTCTGATAATCAACCATTTGTACAAAATGTTGAAGTAAATATGGACAAATGGCATAAAAGATTCGGGCATGCTAATGCAGAAAGTATTAGAAAAACGGGTGAATTATCTGCAGCCCGGGGTTTACCAAAATTTAAAGCGGGTAAATTTAGTTGTGATACATGTAAACTAGGCAAATTAAAAAGTGTAAGTTTCAAACCAATAGGTAAAGTCAGAAGTACAGAACCACTTCAATTGTTGCATATGGACACTTGGGGACCAAGTCCGACTATCGGAAGAAATGGGGAAAAGTATTTTCTTTCAATAATAGATGACTATTCTAAAAGATGCTCATTGTACCCAATTAAAACTAAAGATCTAGTTCCTGGTATAGTAAAACAGCATATCCTTCGATCTGAGAGATTACTCGGAAGGAAAGTCGTCGCAATTAAGACAGATAACGGGAAAGAATTCGTAAACAAAGAACTCGATGGTTTTTTGAATGAATTAGGGATTCACCATGAATTGACTGACACCTATACTCCTCAACAGAATGGCTTGATTGAGAATTTCAATAGAACGGTAGGGAATGCCGCTAGAGTATTATTAGCTGAAAGCGGACTCCCATTTTCATTTTGGCCGGAGGCCATGTTGTATTTTGTTTACACATGGAATAGGGTGTGTCATTCCAAACAGGTGAAAACTCCTTTTGAGTTGTACTGTGGAAAAGTCCCTAGTGTCAATCATTTGAAACCATTTGGAAATGTCTTATTTGTTCGTATTCCACCCCAGAAACGAAGAAAGTTAGATTTAAAAGCCGAAATAGGCATATTTATTGGATATTCATTTAATCGTAAAGCTTTTCGCATATATCTTCCTGAAAAAGACAAGGTAGTAGAATCTATAAATGTATCTTTCAAAGAAAACAAATTTTTCAAAGACGAATTCAGTGGTGATAAAAATTCACTCAAAGAGAAAAATGTCAATTTTTGGCCGATTTCGCCCATGCCAAGCAATGAATCTTCTGGAGATGAAGAAGATGTAACTCATTTTTCTGAATCTGATTCTGAAAGTCAATCAGATGGGGGGGCTGAAAGCTCAGATAGTGAAAAATTGGATTTTCCTTTGAAACCTATTCGTGATGCAGTTTGGATTCGCAAAGTAGTTCCTAGACAGGATGGATCTAGAACTGATGTGTATTATTTTGAAAAAGGTAAAAAGCAAAGATTAAGATCATTAAATGATGTAACAAAGTATTGTGAACGAGAAAATATTGCTTATAATCCAACTACATTTAATTTTAAAGGAAATGATGATTTTCAGGGGGAAATATCTCCCCAAGTCTCATATTTAAACTTGTATTGAAAAATATTTTTGTACCAATGTTGTATAATTGAGAAAACACTGTATTTGAAAAAAAAAAAAATGTTTTGAAACTTAAATTTTTTTTGAAATTACGAAATTTTAAAAATTTAATATCTTTTGCAACTTTTGAAAACTTGTTTTTTGGAAAAAAATCTTACATGAAAAATTAATAGTTAGCAAATGTGTTTATACAACGTAATTTAAATATAAATTTCTTTATTTTGGTCACCACATGTTTATACTCAATTTTTAAAAGATTGTATGCTATAGTGTTTTGCTGATATTGGAACAGTTACTCTGGGTTTGTTTATTGTATTGCAGATTGACTGTTTGTGACATCGACGTGGACTTGTTTTTGCATTCAGGACTCATTGTTCGTCATATTGATGTTTTTTCAAGAACACTTTTCGTCATGGGACTTGAACTGTGGACTTTGAAAATGAACTGAGGACTCACGATTAAAGTGTCACTGCGAAATTTTTTTCAGATATATAAGAAGTACCTATTCTAGTGTTAGCAATGCAATATGTTAACTCCAAAGGCAAAAATGATTGGAATGTAGCCTATAACGACAAAACGGGGATGTGAATGTTTTGCGTGGTATTGGTGGAATTAAATGTTTGTATTGTTGTTTTGAAAAATTAACATTGTTCATTGTAATTTTTGAGAAACTAATATTTTTGAAGTTTTGAGAAATTTAAAAGTTTAAAGACATTATTTTTACTTGGGGGGACTTTTTGATGGTGTATCATGTTTTTGTAAGTTGCAAGATAATGAGAGGGGGGGCCTTGATAGGCATATCTGCCTCTCCCCTAGGTAGTAGAATCTCATCATCTTACAACAAGTCTAAGTTTAAATGCATTTCATGTTTCTACTTACGTTTCCCTTCAGCCGAACGGCCGGCCGTGTCATGTTTAGACTAAGAGAAAGTAAACATTGCCGTTCCGGAGTTCGTTCCCGGAAGTGTGACGTCATGCTCTGGAACGTCATGCCTCTGACGTCAACAATCGAAAGTTCGAGAAACTTCGTACGGCACGTGTCATCTGTGATTGGCTGCCTGGATCGCTACCGATAGGATGCGTATGCAAATCTGGTAGATATATAAGCGATGTCAGGACTTAGATCGAGGCTGGTTTTATTCATTTCATCGCTAGACTCTCAAGTAAGAGAGGGGCCTTAGGTTTTTGGCTCGCGGTCCTTTTCGCCTGATGGCATGTTTCCCCCGGTAGTAAATTACACTTAGCCTTGAACAGGCATAATATGGGTAGAATAATTGCAGGCTGGTAATGAAAGGATTTAGTTTCTCAGAAAGTGATAAGTTGTTCTTGTAATTATCTTTGTTTTTATTATTTACAGTTGTTGGTTATTTTAATAAATGTTATTTGTTATTTAAAGTTTGTCATCAATTTAGCATCTCAAACACTCTGCTAAATTTAAATGTTTGGGGGATGTAACGATCTCTTCGACTCCCCTAACATCTACTAATGTGATGTAGGGGGTATGAATGTTTTTAAAGCGCCATGTGTCTTGCTGATTTGGCACATCTGAATTACCCTGATAGCACAGTGACCAAAATGTGACGCTTTTGTGACCCGTGACGCTCGTCACAAGCGCGGTCGCAACCACGTCACCGCGACTTACGAATGTCCGACCGCGGTGACGTCACAATGCGACTTTACAGTGACGACGCATGACGACCCAATTGCAACCGAGGTCACCTAGTGACGGTTTGGCGACCTCACATCGCAGTCACAGCGACCGATGTGACCAGTCAGTGACCTGTGTGTGAAGTTGCGGCGGCGTCACAATGCGACTTCACAGTGACGGCGCCCGACGACCTGTCATAAAATATTTTTTTTAATTTTAAAAAAATAAAAGAGTCTTTTACTGACATCAGAAATCACTGATATAAGAACCTGGATTGAATCAACATACTTTCCGCCAACCGTTACGCTGCGAAACCCATTGTCCCACGCCTGGAATCGAACCCGGGTCGTCTGGATGCAAGCCAAGAATTCTAACCACTATACTAGACGAGAGTTACAAGAGGAAACTCAAAAAGTAAAGAGCTGCTGAAGGTCACATTGTGGTCACAAAGTGAGTCACATCCACGTCGATGTGACAGTTTTAAGTCACAATGCGACTTTACCACGACGTCAGAGAAAAGTCCCACTTGCGTCTTCAGGCGTTGCTAATGCAATGCTTTTGTGACCCTCGCATGCGTCACAAGTGAAGTCGCAACCAAGTTACTTACGAATGTCAGCAACGGCGACTTCACAATGCGACTTTACAGTGACAACGCCTGACGACCCAATTGCAACCTAGGTCTCACAGCGACGGTTTAGCGACCTCACATCACAGTCACAGCGACTGATGCGACCAGTCAGTGACGTACGCGTGAAGTCGCGGCAGCGTCACAGTGCGACTTCACAGTGACGGCACCTGAGGACTTCTACTCCTTGTGACTTCTCCGCGAGCTGACACTCGTAAGTTGCTGCCACATCTTTGCGACTTCGCTTGTGAGGTATCACAAAAGCGTCTTATTTTGGTCACTGTGCAATTCGTAGTCACATCCACGTTTGTTGCGACTTTTTTAAATCGCAATAATGCTTTGAAGAATTTCATTTAAAAGTCACAAATAAGGCGCAAAACCAGCACTAAGTGACATCGACTGCCTTCGTGCGACCAGGCGTCGTCACTGCAACATCGCACTTGTGATGTCGCCGCGAATTTTCATTCGTAAGTTTACTTGTGACGTACCCGAGTCACAAAAGCGTCTTATTTTTGTCACTGTGCTATTCATAATCATACCCCGTTTTCGCATCTGCTGTAAATCACTACAGGGCTTTACAGCGACGTCATTTAAAGGTCACAAGTAAGTAAAGAAATTTGATAGTGACAGTGATGAGAAGCCGCATAACCGATACAAACTATCAAAACGTCGCATCAAATACACAATTACACGACAACGGTTTCCGTGACTGTGTCATGTTGTCACGGATTGTCCAAAAAACAAATTGTCCAAAATTGCATTGACGTTGTAAGGGCCGTCACTGCAATTTTGACGTCATCACGGATTGACATTCGCAAGTGGTTGTCACTTGGTCGCTTTTGTTACTGCTGTCTGTTAGAAAGTGATTGAGGCTCTTAAAAAAATTTTTTGACTGATTTTGTAACGTAAAATTATTAATTCGGTATTATTAATTCGGTCTTCAATCGGTAAAAAAATATTTTAATGAAAATTCACATTAAGGTCACAATGTGACGTCTCCACAACATTACATTGTGACCGGTCACAATTCAGCTGTCACAGCGACGTTGTAGTGAAGTCACACGCAAATGTCGCAAACGAGTCGTCGTCACAATTGAGTCACGGTGTGACTGTGACGCTTGTGACTCGCAGTGACGTCACTGTGACTTATCCGTGACACATTGTGCTATTAGGGTAAAGTCTCTTTGGGGCACAGTCATTTAATCTTATTTGTAAAAACAATTTAAGTCTTTCCTCTGGGAGCCACATGCAAATTGTGCAACACAGGGTTTCTGATAGAGCAAGAAAACGCTTTTTAAAAGAAATCACACACAGATTTAAAAAAAAAAGCAGGATCTTCTCGTGATTTTCCCCTTTTCTGTTAAATTGGTTCACTAATAGCAAGTGAAAAGCTATTACGAAGCTGAAAAAGCTGGAATGGCAATTTTCCAAACCTTGATTGTGTCGAATTTAATCCCTGTATTTTGTACTGTATTTTTACTGCATCTCATATCTACTAATTCTCTTTGCACTCTGACTTATCCCATAGTTATGTCATCAATCTACTAACAATTGTCTAAAGCAATTAATTAGTACAGTAAAAACTAGGTTATCTGAAGAATACCGAAGAAAATGCAGAATTTTAAGAAGGTAAGAGCATGAAAATTTTAGCTCATTTAAACGTATGCACTACACAAAAATTACGTATGTAAAAGTGGAACATTATCATACCACAGTAGAACTATGCATTTCCCTTACTGATTTTTTTTGTTACACTTTTTTCATTCTTTTACAAATATTACTGTTCAACTTTGCACTGTTAAAATTAATTATTAAGTAAAAAGGAGTTTCCAAATAGTGCAATAAATCATAGAATCTTTGCCTTTTCAACTTTAAACAAAACTTGTCGATAAAGAAATAAATTTTAAAAAGAAAAACAGAAGGATAAAACTTTCAAAGCACTATATTCAAAGGATTCATATGACATTTAACAAGCTTTGAATCTTTCTAACATATGCACAAAGAAAAGGGGAATCTTAACTTAAAAGCTTATTAACTTTTAAAAAAATGTTCTTCAAAAAGCACTTTCTCGCTTCTAAGATGAGTTGTTATAAACTATGTTTTTTATTTATTGAAAGTGATTGACTGTCATGAAGTGCTAGACAGTTGGTCATATTTTGAATATGAACACTCTAATAAATTTCCCCAGCACAAAAACAGGGGGTAGCAGTAGCACAGCCAGAATTTTCTTCCAGATAGGGTTTTTGGATCAAAATTGTCTTTACATTTGTACAAACTATTACATTTGGATTGGCAACAATGTTTAAAACTTAGGTCTCTATGGGGTGTTTCAACCTCAAAACAGGGAAACCTTGACTGTGTCACTGGGGGATAGTAATATTTTATCTTCAAATGTTGTAATCTTTTGTTTAACAAGAGCAAGAAAATAGTTTTTGAAAAAATCGTTCCCTCAATTTCTAAAAATTTCACTCTAATTTCAACTGATGAGGAGATTTTCTCAACCATTTTTTCATCTAATGAGAACCCTGCATCATTACATGTTCTTTTGATACAAACACGTATAAATCACAAAAATTTTCATCATTCAAATTTACCAAACATAAAATTTGGGAAGCAAAATACTAGTAATAAATTTAAGTAATTTTATAAACTTGTATTTATGGCCAATTATCAACTAGAACAAGGTACTTACTTTGTGCAAAGTTTTAGCGCGAGATTTGTGACTTTTTGGCATTCTAATGCTGCTGGAAGATGCATCTGAATAGCTACCAAGCATAGCTCTGTAATCATCGCCAAAGCTTATAAGTCTTTTAACTTCATCCTCATCTGCAGTTTGTTCAGAGTATGGCTCACTCAAATATGGTGGGTCCTATCAACATTAAAGATATTAAACCAAAAGTAATAAAGCTTTTTGGCAAAAAGGTAAAAAGTGTTTCGGAAAGGTTGAATTGCTACATTCAAAAGAGAAACTGAATAAATTGTACAGTCTTATTAAAGAACTGGTGACACAATTTAAACTATTTTATTCATGACATAACAATGAAAGTGAAAGCAAAGGATCAGATATACAAAAATGTAAAAGTGAAACTTAAATAAAGCAGTTTTTACACTGAGGATTAACCAACATAGGGATATGTCTAGTAGCACCAGTTTCATTTTGATGATTATGAGCAACATGAATTTCCGCGTGAACACAACAAGGCAATTAACATAAGAATATCGTCGATTCCTGAACAATTAGATTAGATGGGTAATTCCATGTAAATGTCAACCTAGACATGGTTTTTTCATCTTTCAATACATATATCTTGTGATACATCATTTTAAAGATAATTTTTCAAATTTTTAGAATTTAACATAAGTTTTCACAAAATATTACTCCAAACCCCTGAAAAATGGCTGTAAAGATCACATATGCAGTTACCCAAAACATCGCATATTTTTCTAACTTTTCACATTCATATACAATTTAAAAAAATGCAAATAATGATGAATTTTTTTTTAATTATTGAAGAATGATTCTTTTGCTTTACAGAAATGTATATATTTTTTGTTTTGTCATAAAATGAATATTGCAAAGTTAATGGGTATTCAGTCTGGTTTACTTGTTATGTTAGTCACAAAAACATGAATTAATTCAGTTATTCCCTTCTAGAAAGAATTTTTTTTTATATTTTTTCCCCTGATCTCTTCTATGGGATGGGTACAGTTAGATTGATAAGATTGTTCTTAAAGAATTTCCTTTTTTCTGGCCATAGGACTTGTGACTAACATAACATCACTGTGTGTGACTAACATAACACGACTCTTTAAGAAATACTTAAATCTTAAGTAAACAATTTATTTTAGAAACAAATTAATTTATCGAACATCTTATTTTAAAGAAATTAGTGTGACCATATATACTACAGTAATTTATTTTAAAAACAGTTCTTTTAATAGTAAACTTGGAGTCGAAATTTTAGGCTGTAATTTGCGATGCAAGTAAGCACTCGGCATACGAAGTCAACATCTTCAATGAAAGAATTTTAAATTATTTTATAGCTATATGCGGGATCGCTGTGCAATTAGTTTTTCTATGAACATATGGAGCTGCTGCTCACTTTAAAAACATATATGACCCTAACTGCCTCCAGCATCTACAGGTCATGGAGTTTTATGAAATTAGATCATGGAAAGTGCCCACATGTATAGCACAACGTGTGGAGCAGCGTTTTACATGGGCAAACTTTGGAAATTATGCAAAGAAATTACTTCAGTAATAAAAAAAAACAAGAATTGAAGATAAACTGCTTATTTTTGAGTGAAAGTGACAAGGCTGAAAAGAAAGAGCTAGACTTGTTGTTTGAAAATGGGAATCCCCATATAAGTTTTTCGGTAATAATGATATGCTGTAAATATGGAGAAATTTAAAATTTGTTTATAAAAAATACAGGGAATGATATCCCAAGAAAAGAAAAAAAAAATTTTTAAGAAATTGTGTAGAAGACGAAGCTGTTGATGATTTTGAAGAAGATTCTCCCGGACTGTTCCGAGATACAAAAACTAAGACAGTGGGTAATTTTATTGTGGTGGTATTTACCTCTTGTAAGGTTAAAAAGAAACATGGTAGGCAGGTTTTAAACATGAATAAAAATGATTATAAAGTTCTCTTCGAGAGAAAAAGCTCTGAGGCAACCTTTGTGTTTCCCACAAATAAGAACAAATTTTGGATTTAAGGAATTCAAATTTCAAAAGTCTTGTCGCAAACATCTGTAAATTCCCGCAGACATTATTACTTTAAATACAAAATTGAACTGGAAATTTTGTTTACAGGTAAACATGCATGTTAATCTTCAATAAAATCTTGTTTGCATTCTAATATTTATATTAATATTACCTGTAATACACTTAAAGTTAAATGTATAATCGTGTGTTATGTTAGTCACGTTATGTTAGTCACAGGCAAGTTTTATTAAAGTACTACTTTTTGCAATATTATTTAAAATATATTTTCAAATACATATACACAAATATATTTTAAAATATATATTCAAATTTAAAATTATTAATGTGAAAACAACATTTCACATAGATACTATCACGGGAAAAATAACAATTTTATGGTTTAGTTTTAGAGAATTGTGTTGATGAATTTAGTACAAAATTTTGAGGGTTGCAAATCTGTTATGTTAGTCACGTTGATCAAAATGTCCCTTAACTCCCAAAAATGAAAGTAATAATATTATTTTTTTTTTATATTAACTTGAACAACTCATCTATGCGGAGAAGAATAACACCTTGTTTTTGGTATTGTGACAAAAATAAGGCTCACACACAGAAAATAAGATTAAAAATTTATTCTAAATGTTATGTTAGTCACGATGGAATTACCCAGATGAAAAATTGTATGAAATTAGAACATTTCTCCCCCTCACACTTATGGATGTGTCTGATATGACTGATGTCTCATCACGGTCACCTTGAGGGGAAGCATCATGGGTGCAAGTTTAGTGATGTGTTCAAGACGGAAAATATTTTGAGCCGCCCCCCCCCCCCCCCCCATGTTACTTGGATATATATTTTTTTTTTTCAATTTTTGAATATTTGTGCTTAATGTGATTTTTTTATTTTTTATTTTTTTGTAGCAATGTAAGCATGGGTGCTACTCTAAAAATTAACAAAGACTGAAAAGCACTTGGCATCATTTTGCTACACAAACATGTTAGCGCATAATATGTCTGTAGTTTAATGCACAAATATGTTTCATTTTTATGTTGTAATTAACTATATAATAAAACCAAATCGCAAAATTAAGTAAAATCTAAACTTTCAGAATAGTTTTTTCGAAAAATTTTTTTGGAAGAAAACGCGATAACGAAAAAATTACTGTATTAGTTACTGAAGAAAAAAAAGCTTCGAATTCACGCTAAAAGATTCTTGACAATAAAAAGTTTCTGGTAAGAGATTCTTCGCTAAAAAATAACACTGGAAAAAACAGCTTTAAAATAATTTTCTGGATTAATGTAGCTATGATTGAAATAATTGAATTACTAGCTTTCAAGGTGCAACTAGAGAGAAAGTTATTAAGCAGTTGCTTGTTTTTTTTTTTTTGAAAAATCTAAATGAGATATTTTTTAAAGCTTCATTTCATTTTTTCCCAAAACAAATTTCCAAATGATACGACATTTTACAGAATACGGAATTCCGTCCGTCAGACGGAAGTGTGGCAGCCATGAATGTAAGCCTTTTTTTAGGTGAAGCATTTCAAGCATTTTGTTATGTGTGCAGGGTGTCGCGGGTTTTCTACATCGCATCGTGGGTCTGAAAACGTAAAATTGAATGAATGTTAATAATACAAACTGGAGGGGGGGGGGGGTCCAGGGCTCCCCCCGGGAGTTTTTGAAAAAAAAAAAATCCTAAATACCGTATGTACTCGCGTATAAGTCGAGAAATTTAGTCCAAAAAATGAAGTATAAAGTTATTGGGTCGACTTATACGCGGGGCAGAATTTCAGAAATTTTTTCCCGAATAACTCTTGGAAAAAAACACTCAAAAACGATAAGATTTTTCCGATTCAGTCTTACTGTTTTAAACAGACGCTAAAGAAGTCTAAATACTCATACATTCTTCTGTGTTTTTGCATAGTTTGATTGTGAAATAAAGAATGAATAATTACAATAAACGGACTGACGATGACGGCGCGAAAATTGCGGGAATTGCCGTATTCGCGAATTTTCCGATTGATGGTGTTTATATTTTTAAAACAGAATATGACACGGCTAAATCGCAAAATTTTATTGGTAATAATGCAAAATAAAAGCAACAGATAGTAAAAATTGAAACCGCAAAATCGAACCCTTTCAAAAACCGCGATCGTAAAATCGAATCCTTTACAAAAATCGCGATCTCAAAAATGAACCCTTTTTGTGAAAAAGAATAACACTCGTGCTATTTTCAACACAAGAATGCTCACTGCCTTTCATTTTCCTTCTTTTTAAAACTTTTTTTTTTTTTTTTATCGCGGTGAAACGTTCCCGGATCGGTCCCGATTTACAAAAATCGCGATCGCAAAAATGAACTCTTTTTTTGAAAAAGAATAACAATCGTGCTGTTTTTAATACAAGAATGTTCAGTGCATTTCATTTTCCTTCTTTTCAAAATGTTCATATTGAAAAATCGCGACAAATGTTCCCGATCGTTTCAAAAAGTGCGGTCTCGACTTATGCGCGGGTTTTCGATTTTTCGTCAAAATTAGGGGGGTCGACTTGCATGTGAGATCGACCTGTACGCGAGTGTCGGTACGCGATTGTCGGCCATTTTGGTAATGTAAAGGGAAGGAATGGGGTTCAGAGGCTTCTTTTAAGACTGTCGATTCCAAAAGCGCAATTCAGACTATCGCAAAAAAATATTAGAAAGAGGAGGGTTGAGGATTCTCGGAATTATTTTGGAATTGAAGCTCCAAAAGTTGAAATCTGGGTTCGTACATATTTCATAAAAAAAAAAAAAAAAAAAAATCCGAAGGGTCCAGAAGAAAATCCAAGTAGCATAAAAAATGTAAGGAATTACCGCAAACCTAAACACGGATGCGTTAAAAAAACGAAAGCAACAATCAGCAAAAACCGTAATCGCAAAAGGAATTAATCCTTTGAACGAGATCGCACGTTGCAAAACACAAAAATAAATGAAAACAGCAATGACATTTTCAAAGCAAGCTCTAAAAAAATTCTAAAACATATTCGTAAAAATGCTAATTTTTTAAGTCGGCGCACTGTGATGATTCGGGATTTCTCCTCTGCAAATTTAAAAATATTTATGTCATCGTTAGTAATATGGGGGGCTCTTACAAAATAATTCCAAAAGAGAAGTTTTGGAAACAATAAATTAGGCAGTCGGTGTGGGAAAGAGTTTCGGAAATATCTTCAAAATGGAAGCGGGCGTGACATTTCGAATTAACCCCAGGGCGGGAGGGGAATAAAAAATCTATACTCAATGTGAATTTTTCCGAAAAATCATCACCTGAACGGGAAAATCTTCAGTTCCTCGTGTTTCTTTTAAAATTAATAAATATTCGAAAGAAGTACCAAGTTAAAAATATTTCTTCTTTATGAATTCGGTTTCTGGAGAGCACAACCGATCCTGACATCATTAAAAATCGTCTAAATTTGCGGAAGATGCACACAAACTCCTGGGAAAACTACCTGGAAATACCGTATTTCTCGCCGTCCTGCAGATCAGCCGTCACTTAGCCACCGCGCATTCCACTTCAGACATTTCAGTAAACACATGGTTTTCATTTATATGCATGTTAAGTTGAGGGGGGATCACAAATGAATAACGCTACGAGAAAAGATGATCGAGTATTGCGATAGAAGATAATAAATTTTCAAATGGAGACAGAAGAAGCTTAATTAAAAACAGAAAATAGTGAGCAACTCCAGGTCTACATCAATCAGGTTCAGTTATAGTACCTCCAAAACTGGTTCACGGCAGCACGTTGCATAACAAAACGAAAACTGTAGAAAGTTCAGAGTTCGCGAGATTCGGCAAGGGAAGATATAAATCAATACAGCATTGATGTTAAAATGCGTGGATAGATTGGGATAATGATTGCTACATATGAATTTGATTTTTTTAAACAATGAGAAAACAAATTCCTTACAAATTAAAAACTGAAGAAGTCACTAAATTTCCTTTCCGTCCCGAGCTCCGTCTCGTCAATTTTGTCAAGACGGAAATCCGTCTTGAGACGGAAGGTCTTGCATCCATGGGAAGCATACATGGACGTAGCCAATAACTCCCATTAGAGTGGGAGGGGAATCAGGGGCACCCCAATAGGATGTTACAGGAAGTTATTGTGACCTCCTAAAAAGTTCCAACTTTCCCAACAATTCTCGGAGGACATTTCACCCAATTCACAGAGGTCGCTGTGACCTCCCAAAATGTCAAAATTCTCCCAAGCAAAAGAAAAGTGCTTCTCTTGTAGTTTGACTCTGTATAAAAGTAATTTTTTTCTTGTTAACTTGTCGTACTTTATTTTAACACATTGAATTTTTAATACAAATATTTTTTATAACAATCAAGCTAACATTTGCCACAGTAATTATTTAAGTTTTCTGTCAAAAAAATAAATTAATTAATAAAGCTAATTTAGAAAAAATATTTAACAGACAGACAGTATTGTCTTTTGAGGTGGGGCGTTAAATCTGTAAGAAACATAGCAAAATTTCAAAATTTTGCCACAGCCATAAGAAGTAAAAGACAGTCATTAACACTAACTTGATATTCGTCCCATGCCTGGTCTGAAACAGAGCCATGATCTTCAGAATTAAGTACAGATCCCTTTCTAGCAGAAGTTGATAAAGATCTCTCCAAAACACTAATTTTATCAAGCACAGATTCCTAAAAAATAAATGAGTGAATTTCAACATTAGTAAAAGAATAAATGTAAGCTATGCTTCATACAGTGACAGCATATATGCATTTTAAGAAATAATTACTGCAAAATGTAGTCAAAGGGATGGAACAGCTTTGTTTTTTGATAATATTTGATACCAAAATTCTCAAATTTAACAAACAAAAATAGCTCATAAAATTGTTCTACAAATACAATATTGAAATCCTATGCAAAAAAAATTATAAGCCATACTTTGAATGTAGTGGCTAAATCAATAAAATCTTGCCTTCTGAAATGTACTAGCACACTTCAGTTTAAAAAATCAAAGCTGTAGTAACTTATCATGAAAAAATGCAAAAAGAACATTCTAAAACAATTATGGCAACATGTTTCAAAACAGTTAAGTAAGATTTTTCCTAAGATTAAACATCGTCTCACCTGACTGTTAGTACATTTCGAAGTATCTGGCAAAAATTCCCTTGACTTCGAGTTACTATTTACTTCTATAGTTTTAACAGAATCTGGCTTAGCATATGAACAATCATTATTGTCAGAACTGCGAGCACTAGAGGATTTCTTCTTTCTGGAAGCTTTTTCAGACCCAGAACTTGTGCGATGATTTGAGCTTTTTGTAGAATTTTGATTATATTTACTTGATTTTATGGACGGACAATTAAGCAAAGAGATATTAGTAAGAGATAAACGCTTGTTCTCTGAGCTGCCATTCTTGGACCTAAAAAGAAATTCAAAATTACTAATGCAATAATATATCATATTTATAATGAGTTAAAGAAATTCTCAACAAACTATATTTAATTTTTAAATTGAACACAATTGCATATTTTAAATAGAAAAAACATTTTTTCCGTACACAACATAGAAGCTATCAACAATTTTAGGTCAAACTTTATACAAATTGCTATTTTGACAATTGTAAACATCAGGCTTTTTCTTTTTTTTTCAAGCAATACACTTGGGAAAAAATCAAAAGTTAGCTTTAACCTTTAATAACCGGGTGGTACACATGCTGTACCGTTGCACCTTCCCGTTTTCAGAGGAAAAAGGATCTGCGGTTCAACAGTTGTACCACTCATCTCGAAAGAAAAACTTCTATATGAATAGTCCGGATCCAAATGGCAAATATTAGCATTAAGATTCTATTACAATACATGTCTCACTAATTTAATTTACGTGTTCAATCAGAAGCTCGATTTTTCACAAAGAGCGCTTTAAAAAATAAGTTTTATATAAGTAATATGATAGTGATATCAAAGCAAAATGGAATAGAGAGAGTTTCATGGACTTATTGATTTTTGTGATGGTTTATAGTTTGTAACAAACCAGGTTCAAAATTTAGGAAAATCAAATGTAAAACTTTGAATCTTTTGCGATATTTTAAAGTTTTTTTATTCAAATTTTTACGGTTAGGATGTGATAGTATACAACTTTTTTTTCCCACTTAAACAAGTCTGCTAATGAATTCCGTATGAAATTTGGTAGCCCCTTACAAGTTAGGAGTTCTTGGTGGATACTCCAAACACCTCACTGTAAATCAGCCCCAGAGGATAATTGATCAATCTTGCTAACTGATTAGACATACAATTTTTCAGAAGTATTCCGAAATTTTAAAAATTCTGAAAAGAGCACCTTGCTTTTTTGACGAACAAACTATGAATAAAATGACTTCAGAATAATACAGATGTAAAAGAACAAGCAAAGAATAAATAACATCATACATTATTTTTCTGGAATCTTGTGCATTGTACAGCAAATCTAGGGCACTTTCTGATGTTGAATGTGGTACTGTTGGAGAAGAAGTAAAAGTCTGATGAACATCTGTAACACTCCAAGGCCTATCTTTGTTTGTTCTTTTTTTCTTCCTTAAGCGAACAGAAGAAGGTGGCTCAATGCTACCAGTTTTTTCATTTAATTCAACTTTACTTTCAGGCACAGATGGTATTACTGTCTCAATTGAACCTGTAGGAGAAAAAAAAAGGTTTGATTGAGTGGATAATATTTTCATTTTATTTAACAAGAAAATTGAGGACCATAACCTTTAGAGCTTACTAACAAATAATTAAAGAAAAGTTTAAAATCACTTGGAGACCTTAGCATGGAAGAAAGATTTAAAAGTCATAATTAGTAATGTCAAACCAAAACTGCACCACAAACAGAAAGGAACTCTACACCCAAACAAGAGGAATGATGAAAATTTCAGGGGTTATATGACCTGTAACAAGGATTCATTTCATACAGCACAAAATAGAAATTTACCACTTTACTAATTCCAGACATTTTACCGGCAACAAATTTTAAAGGAAATCAATTCCATATACATTAACTTTGTCATTTGTACAAGGTTGAAAAGGGTTTTAAATGCAGTCAAACATTATTAAAATTTAAATTTATTCAAATGGAAGATGTTGGTTGGCCAAATTTCAGCACAGATGGCTTAACCAGTGGTCATTGTTTTAAGCTTTTCAAATCCCAAACTAATCTTGAGATTAAGAAAAATTACTAGTTCAGCGGTTGTAAAATGTCGAGATGTTTCTCGACCCTAGGTTCTGGTTCAAAATTAATAACAGAGCGCCCTTCAGGGCCCTATCCCGGTTAAACCACGAAGCTGTGGTAGGTACGGGGGACCCTGGAGGTGTGAAATGAAATGGTTGTAAAATGCAAGTCTCGTCATCAGTGCATATAAAAGCAGAAAGACAGGTTCAACACAAGGATACAAATATTTTTGAGCACTTGCGAAACAGATCAGTATATTTTCTCAGGGCCGTATTTAAGGGGTGGGTTTTTAGGGGTTCAAACCCCACCGATAATTTTCAAAACTATTATAAAAATGCTTTTCGTAGTTTCTCACTGAAAAAAAATATTACTGCTATTTTATTTTATTTCTTATTTACACTGCTCGACATTGAAAATGCAACACCAAGAAGGAGTGTTCAGAAATTGATGAAATTTGGTAAGAAGACAGAGACAGCATGGAACAATAAGTGATATTTGTTTCAAAATAAATAAGCAAAATTTAGAGCGAGGACGGCGTCGGCTCAGTAAGAAGTAGGACCACCGCGGACAGCGATGCACGAAGAAACACGTCTAGGCATGGAGTCAATAAGCCTGCGGATGGTGTCCTGAGTGATGGCACTCCATTCCCTTTCAATCATTTGCCACAGTTCGTCCTCTGAACGAGGCAGTGACAGGTTCTGCAAAAGGCGTCCAATCACGTCCCACACATGTTCGATTGGTGACAAGTCAGGAGAGTATGGTGGCCAGGAAAGCATCTGTACACCTCGTAGAGCATGTTGGCTGATTTGAGCACTGTGAGGTCGGGCGTTATCCAGTTGAAAAATTGCATTTGGCAGACCCTGAAGGTAGGGGATTGCCACCGGCCGCAGTACTTTATCTACATATCGTTGGGCCGTCATAGTGCCCCGAATACGAACTAGAGGTGATACGGAATTGTATGCAATAGCGCCCCAAACCATTATGCCACGTTGTCGCGCGTTCCACAGTTACTGCCGGATTCGATCATTCTCCGAGTCGACGCCACACACGTATGCGATGACTATCGCTGGACAAACAGAAGCGGGATTCATCTGAGAACACTACGGTTTGCCATTCTGCCATCCACGTCGCTTTGGTCCGGCACCATTCCAAACGTTGGAGTCTGTGCTGTGAGGTCAATGGTAGTCTTCTTAGCGGGCGCCGTGATTGCAGGTCACGTGCAACCAGTCGACGGGAAATGGCTCTGGTCGACACAGGAACATCCAGGGTATCTTGCACGTGATGCAGAATCGACGTACAAGTGACTTGCGGGTTCGCCACAGCTTGTGGGTGAATCCATCGATCCAAGCGGTCTGACGTCACTCTGGCTGCACCTGCACCCCTCAATGTGGCTACATTTCCTCTTTCCAACTATCTCCAACACAGCCGATGCACAGTGCTTGCATCCATGTGGGTATCAGCTGCAATTTGACGTATGGACCAACCTCCCCTTCTCAGTCCAATCACCATACCCCTTGTAAAGTCGTCTATATGCTGGAAGTGTCTTCGTTGAGGACGGCGTGGCATTTCCTCCTATCACACGTATCCTTCGAGACAAAAACCAAATTTCTCCGATAATTAGTCTGGCAGAAAAACCAACATGAACATAGCCCACTTTTCAACTTCATTCTCTTATATCTTACTTCACGTGCGTCGGAGAGCTGCGCATTTCATATCATTTGCATAACTCAGTGACGTGCGTCTACGGTAAAATTTGCATGAATTTCTGACCACTCCTTCTTGGTGTTGCATTTTCCATGTCGAGCAGTGTACTTTGAAACTCCATTTGAAAAATAAAATTATTATTGAATAATTGTACAAATTAAGTGTTTTTTCTGCAGTATTTATTTTTATTTTAGTTACTGCAAACATATTTTCTTAACAGTACACCTTTCCCTATGAACTTTTAATACCACTTAAAAAAACACCAAAATTCTTCGAATTTGTGCAAACTCTATATTTAACAAAGTGTCGTAAGATAGACATTTCAAGAGTACTCCTTCGAATGCTCATATACAGTGGTTGGAAAAACTACATTTCATTTGTAGCGAACTACAACTACAACTACTTTGTTGCAAATGTAGTTAACTACAACTACAACTACTATTTTTAAAATGTAGCGACTACAAACTACTTTTGAATTGTAGTTGCTACTTCGCTACTTTTTGAAAAAATAAATAAATAAAAAACATACACCGTTTGAGGATTGACAAAAAAAATTCGAAAATTGGTTTACATTAGTAAATTAACTCATTTGAATATGAAATAGAACTAGGAATCGTCTTTGAATTAATTTTTTACTTTTCCTTTTTGTCCCCCCCCCCCTTTTTTTTGTTTAAATTTGGCCTTTTTAGATTTTAACAATTTTTACGAATATTCGCCACAAGAAAGAATTCAAAAGTTGAAAGAATTAAACCTTCATTTTTTTTTTTTTAACTTCTTGCCAGGGAATATTTAAGCACATTAAAACTATTTGACGGAATATAAAAAAATTATGATGCCGAATAAATCAATGATATCAAACAGATAGAATGTATTTCGTCAAAAGGATGTGTCAAAGGATCAGCTCATATTTTTATGGTTCTTATTTCTCATTGCGTTTGCTGCTGTACTCGTACCGGTCAGAGTCAATTAAACCGTATTTTTTTCCTTCGTTCTCTTTTTTTTTAAATTTTTTCATTTATTTATTTTTTAAATTTAAAAGTAGTTTCCAGAAATCGCTACAAACTACTATTTTTTTGTATCGCGCTACTCACTACTCTACTTTTTTTAAAAAGTAGTGCGCTACACGACAAACTACTAAAAAATGTAGCTACTACAGTAGTTTCACTACTCGTAGCGCGCTACTTCCGACCACTGCTCATATATGAGTCAACTCATCTATCCAGATTTTTTTTCATTGAACAGATGAGTCTTTTTTAAAACATTTTTCATGTTAATTATTTTTAACATCTATTGTAACAAAAATCGACAGAATATAAAACTTGAAATCAAGTTTTGTTGACTTCATAGATTTCACGAGAAATGGGTTTGGTAAAACCCTCTCTGAAACTAAGGTCTGTTTACGGCCCTTATTTTACAGCAACATAAAGAGACAATCAAAATAGCATTCAAGACAACTCATGAAAAATCTATACTTACAAACATGAATAAACAATGAACAGAACAATTTAAAGAACACAAATTTAAGCATACCTGTGAAAGATTGTGACAGAGTAACACTGTTATTCACATCTGAAGCATTGGATTTTTCACTGTCTGATTCAGTTGTTGTGTATTCGCCACTTGCATCACAAGAACTATCAACAGTTTTGGTTGATGCGTCATCTTTAAAAGATTTTTCCTCATTTCCTAAATTATCATCTGAAACACACTCATCAGTTGAATGGCACGTGTTCAACCAAGCTTGGACTTGGGATCTTTTTTCATTATGATGGTTTGATTTGTGAGATATGTTACTTTTAGGCACTTTGGATAATTTTTTGTTCTTTTTTAAAGTTGAGCTAGGAGACGAAAGATCATTTTGTACATTTAAACCGTCACTTAAGCCAAGACATTTATCATTTATATCTTTATCAACATCTTGGTTATCTTTTGAGTTATAGTTACTGATAGAGGCTAAGTCTTTGATACTTTTCCCATCAGCTAGTGTTTTCTGACCAATAGGACTAAAGCTCAACTGCTTAACAATACTGTTGGTTGCGGTGAGTTCATCAATATTTGTTAGTTCTTCAAGCAATTCATCATCAACTGATGTTACTTTGTAAAATGAGTCAGGAACAGATTTATTCAAACTAGAATGATAAAAAGGCTTTTCTTCAGACAAGAAGTGTAAAGCTTTTAAACTTGCAGATGGATATTTATCAGGTGCAAGGTAAAATTTGTGTAAATTTGTGGCACTAGGTGAAGATTTGTCAAAAACATTTGCTGTGTTTTTGTGAATCTGATTCTCACAGTTATCTAATTTTTCATCATTAGAAAAATGCGCAGAAGTCTCACTAGAGTAGCCAACATCCTGAACAATTTCAAACTTTTTTCCACTTTGGCTTTCAGCTTTCAGTTTGGCAATACCAGTATCTCCCACCATGACAGCTTTGTCATTTTTAGGAGTGAGCTCCTCTGTTTGCAAAAGAACATCAACTTGCAATTCGTGATCTAATTCATCAAGACAATCATCAACAAGCACATTATCACACCTGTAACTCATTTTGCTTCGTAATTCATTTTCTAACAATGCAATCTCATCATAATGTTCACTCAGTCTTGGGTATTTTTTCAAGGGCTCCTCACTAAAGCTTTTATCCAATTTTTCAGCACCCTAAAACAATTTAAAAAATGATAAATGAATTCAAAATGTAAAATAACACACACAGTCAATACAGTATACATTTGTACAACACATTACAAGTGTTGAGGGAATTGTTTGGATAATTTTTACATTTGTCTGTTTAATTTAGGCAACCTACTCAATTGATCAGTCAATATGTAATGCTAAAAAATAGTAATAAATTAATAAATAAAAAATGCTTCAAAAGAAAAGTTTCTATAACCTTTCTGTTAGAAGTTTCAGTGTTTAAATCAAAAGAATTTCCAAAACTCACCAAAAAGAAAATTCATCACAAAATACTAAATTAAAAAAAAGTTAGAATAACTTATTTAATAGAATTCTAATGAAAAAATGTTTCAAAAAGGATATAGAAAAAAAGCAGGAATCAATATGACTAACTGATCGATTTCCTAAAATATTTCCTGAATTAAAAATGCTCCTTGAAGCACTTTGAAAGTAAGAAATAAAGTGCAAATTACAAAGCAAAAACGTATAAAACCTTTTTGTGCAGAAGTTAATTATAATAAATTTGCAATGAAAATCAATTCAGTCACTTAAAATTGCACAATATTTGTTATTCTGTAGTTAAATGGACGAGAATAATAAAAAATATTTATATATGAAACAGTTGACATTAAATTCAGAAAAAAGTAATGAAGTAACAACTATGTTATTTTTCGAATTTAATTTCAATAAAATATGAACAAATATTTTAAATCTTACTGATTTAGAGCTTTCTATCAGCTGCTCCAATATACAATGACATTCTATTGATTTTAACCATATAGAATGCCATTTATGTTCAAGATTTTCAGCAACTCTCCTAACACGTTCTGCATCCCAAACCATCAAGGAATTTGGTCCAAATTTAACATTTCCTTTTAAATGTTCACACAGTTTTAATAGTGATGAAACATATTTTCCTTTGGCTTCTATTTCTTTCTGAAAAGACTAAAAGAAATACCTTAATTACTACAAGCAGTTTCAAAATCTTCTCATAATATTGAAATCAGCAGTCGAAAATAATTAAAGCAGTAAACGGATATAAGTAAACACTAGAGATGCACCAATTAATCGGCCACTTTGCCAATTATTAATAATTAGCAAAATCGGGCTGATCAATCGGACGAAAAAATATTTTTCAAGTATTATTCTTTAAAGTATACCTTCACTTAAGAAACTATGATGAATAATTTTATCAACAGTAATAAGCCTCAGTTGATTTTCAAGTTTTTTTTAATTAATTCTCCTACTTTGAATAAATATTCATACACAATGTTGCAACATTTTTCATGTGGCGAGAGTTTTTTCCTTAGCACAGTGCTTTTATATAACCTCTAATTTTCAAAGAATAAAAATGATGAATTAAATAGCCACTAATTATTAAAAAATATGAATTAAAAGTACTCCTAAATTAGAGTGCTCACCAGACTCCCCTCCCCTCCCCCTTTTTTTTTTGAATTTTTATGTCCAATTTCCATAAGTAACAAATTGTTAATAATATTATTGACAAAAATGTGAAAATTGATTCTAAGAAATTTCATAAAATATTGAAATTATTTTGTGAAAACCAGGAAAATTGAAAAAAAATCTTCTCTAAGAAATAAATTACTTACTATTTCTAAACTTGGAATTGTATAAGAGAGAAAAAACAGCGATGGTAAAATTAGAAGTAGAAAAACAATCATCCTTATAATTAATTGGCTCAGCGGATTAATCAATTAATTGGTAATCCGTGAATTTGCTTATTGTGCATCCAAAAGTAAACACATTCAAAATTCAAGCCCTACGTAGGCTCCCTTTGAATTTTTTTTCATTTTTTTTTTCATTGATAAAAATAAAAGAATGAAAGGACGGTTAAAGCAGGGTTTAATGTGCATCAAATCTCACAGAAGTTCAGCTTTGAGAGTATTCTCACTAACAAGCAGGAAAGCTCTCATGTTTTCTTTTAAATATACATATAATTCATATTTTTTTATTGAGAAGTTTAAATTCAAAAGAATATTAGGACACTTGCAGATTTTTTTTTTTTTTTTTTGTTACAGCTATAGAATAAAACACACCCGTGCGTCAAAATACAAATTCAACATTTTCTGGTTATTAAAAATTGTTTGAGATTCCCTACTAAATTAAAGTATCATTTCATAAAAAAAAATTCTAACTGTTTCATGACATAAAAGATACAATATATTTTTTTAAATAATCAACTTGTCAAAAGAAGTGGAATTAATTACAGTACAACGTATATCTCAGAAGAGAAATATATTTGCATTTTTCAAATATAATTTAGTCAACTATCTTGTTAAAAATTTGCACATAACTTAAATTAAATTTTTAAATTAAGTTTCTAAAATAATAAAGTGACAGTTAAAATTAATTAAAAGCTTCAAGAAGATTTGAAAATCTCTTAACATGTTATCTATCTGAATACCAATATACATATCATGCTGACATAAGACATTGGGAATCTAAAGTAGGGGGTGTGGGGGGGGGAACTATATAAACAAAGTGCAATTCATAAACAAAACAAATGTGCGCGCATATTTGGCGGGAAGCCAGCACATTTTTATTAATAGACACTGAACAAAAATTTGGGACGATTACAATTAAAAAAATTTGAAGAATAAGCTACATACCGAACAAAACTACACTCTGCATTGTTTAACTCACAAATATTTCTGGCAAAATGTTAAGACAAAAATCGTTACAGATCGTCAGTTTAGCGGCTGCTCTCTGAGCTCAGACCCCCCCTCGCTCCACACCTGAAAGGTCTGCGTGTTCATTGGCAGAGGCGGAAAAAAGTCCCCCATAGCCGTGACGTCAAGCTTCGGCGAGGAGCAGCAGCCGGCAAATAACCCAAGCTTGGCGGGAGTCCAGAAGAAAATAAACATACGAGCCAAGAAGCAAAAACGGCAAGCTTGTTTCGATCATCAAAATAACTGTCAGAGGAGACATAAATTCAATCCTAAAAACGTCTGCACAGTGTTCTACGAGTTGAAAGGGTTAGTTTTTTTTGAAAGGAGCAAGTTCTTTCGTGAGCCTGAGCGTGCGAGCAGTAAAAATATGTGACACGACCAAAAAGATAAAGCTAATGAATGGTCTAATTCCATGCAAATTTCAAAAGGAATGAATTAATTTTTCCGCACATAGGAAAAAAAAAGCCTCAAGTTGGGTCTTGAAAAAGGAAAAGGACGATCCTCCCCCCCCCCCCCCCGAAGAAACTTTCACTTCATTTCAAAACATTCAAAATACTTTCTTCTGATAAGTCAAACTTTAATTTGTCGCCAAGAAAGTGTCAGAAGGAACCGATTTTGGGCTATATGAAGTAAAGAAAACAATACAGCCTTCTTTTTTATTCCCCTTTTGTATTCCTCGACAAAAATTTCAATGAAAAAAATAAGAAAAAAAAAAAAAAAAAACCCAAAATATTATTTAAAAACATAAGCAACTAACTAGTTGAATGTTTCGAACATTTTCAAAGAAGGTCTAATAATCACCCCCAATAAAGATTTTTGGGAAAAGGAAGAACATATACTTTCCAACATATTACACAAAATCATGGTCCTTTATACCAATTCTCAAAGTTGTGAGCCTCGAAAGTGAACTAAATAAATTTGTAAGCACCCGAAAATGGGGACTGACCCTCCACACTAGGAAAATTTGAAATGATGGGCTTGAAAAAATGATTAAAAGAAAATCACTTCAACAATTATACATAAAAAAGCAGAAAAACCGAAAAAATGCACCCATTTTCAGACTGACGTCATTCCTACGTAAATAATAACGACTGGCATTGTAAACTGTGGGAAAATATCTAATTAACGTTTCAAAAGTATATATTTTATGTATTTTTTCCTTCCTGAACTTCATTGGTAGGTTTTAACAGCAACACCCTAGAATCTGGAGAAAGAGGAAAAGAGAAGAAAACTTGTTATTAGCCCATAAACTTCTTACGTCACAAAAGACGTAATAAAAATCAGTTTTGAGACAACATTTCCTTCAGTCGTTATGAAAAACTAATAGACAGGGCTTAATTCCTGACTAAAGAAGTGTGGGAGCCCGAAAATCTTCATTAAATTATTTCAAAATAGTCAGAGCCTGAATCATACTGTTAATGATAAAACTCACATAAAATTGAAGGAAAGGGCGGGAGCTGGGTTTTTGTGAGATCTCATGCAAATTAAACCCTGCAAGCAGGTAGAAAGTAGGCCCGGCATTTCAAGCTTTTTCGTGGGGAGGGGGGGGGGGCAAAGGGTGATAACACAATGCAATTTAGTCGGAGAAACCACGCCCACTTACATGTAATTTTATTGTTTTTTTCACAGCCATGGAAGGGGGAGGGCAATTGCCCTTCGCCCTGACCCCCTAAATGACGGGCCTGGTAGCAAGCAATGATCCAATGTCGGGGTTTTCGATTCTCATCCGAGTTGAGAGGGTTTTTTGTTTCTTCCCAATCCATTTTTTTTTTTTTTTTTCATAATCATAAACTCCGAATCAATCTCAACATATTTAACTTGATGAAACCTATTCTCGCTTAAACAATAATTTTTTTTTCAGTCTCCTTTGATACTTTCAAGCACGGCTAAAGGACATTCAATTTAAAGACCCGGCTGCCTAACATCTGTCGCTATACGGAGAAAATTGAGAAGCAAGGAAGGTGAAAGGACAAGAAACTTGATCCTCTCCCCCGTCATCCTTTTCCATCATTCAATTACGAACGGCCTTCTACCGAGCCAACACATAATGAGTCCTTTGTTTACAAACTAAAGCCCAGAAAGGGGGAGGGGAGGGAAGAGAAGGAAAAGTAAGTATAATTATTCCACTTTCCAGCGTTTATAAATCATGACAGGAATCTTCTCATTTTAAAGTATGAAGTTACAAATTTTAAAAAATATATTTATCTACAAGGAAACTTAAGATACGCTACTAGCGAGTTCTTTGGTCTAATCGTTTTTTTTTTTTTTTCAAATTAACATTACCAACTTGTTCAAGCATTTTGATTGCCGAAGCCTCCATCTAATTTTGGTTCTTTATTCTCAGAAAGATAATTTTAACAACTTGATTTGCACGCATTTAGTAATCCGGATAATCTACATTTTGAATCAAAAATTAATTTTCTCTTTGCGTTTAAGGAAGAAAAAGATCATTTCAGCCCTTTCCCCCCGGCCCAATATTTCAAAATATTTCAGGAAGGTTGGAGGTTTGATAGATACTCAACGCATTTCATGGGGAGAAAAAATAAAATTCGATAACAATTGCATGTTATTCTTTAAGATATAGCTCCCAGATTGCCCAAATGACGTGCTTGCCTCCTTCTACCAAAGCAAAATTCCGATCATAGCATTGCGTTTACGACGACGACGAACTCTGTTCAGCTTTAAGAATACAAGTTGACATGTGTGTAACAATTTCAGCTTCTGTTGGTTGCAAAAACAAGGAGCCGTAAAATTTGCATAGCGAAAAGCAGCCTTTTTTTTTTTTTTAAGAACAATGACCGTCTTCAGTTTGTTTTTGAGAATTTCATGAAAATTGTTGCAAGAGTGAAACAGAAAAAAAGTACAAATGAAAACCAACACAAAATTTTACAAAACATTTGATTTGAAAAGGAAATAATTTCCCCCAAATGCATGCAGAACCGTAACAACCGTTAGCAAACAGCATTCTCTAAACATTGCCAACGGTAGTCAACAATCCCGTTTTCGAGCCTTCAATTTCGAAAAATGTCCACGAGAGAAGACCCGTGAATTTTTCTCCCTAATATCCTCCAAAATAATCTAGAATTGTGTTTTTGGAGCTTCAGATTTGCCCAGAAGCGAGTTTTAACTTTTCCCTTTCACCCAAATGTCATAGATTGCCTAAAACTGCGTGTAAACGGCTTTAATGATGAAATTTTTTCCGCAGGAGTTGGGGAGGGGGGGGGAGGCTTCTTCTAAAATCCTCAAAGATCACCTAAAATTACGTTTTCTGAACATATGGTAGCATACCTACAGAGAGCTGGTCGACATAATGAGAACGTTTCCTAATGAAATTCTCCGGAAACAGCACAACTTTTCAGGGGGAAATGTGTTATGAATTTAAAAAAAAAAAAAAAAGCAGCTGCCATGCAAACCATCAAGAGCAAGTTAATGCCCTATTATGAAGACTATTAAAAATGTGAATAATAATTAAATAAAACAATTTAAATTTTAATTGATTTCAGTTATAACTTATTTTGATATGCAAATAGATTGAAATACTCTGAATATCATTTTATAATTTAACGAAGTGATCTACTTATAGCCAAACTCTGTATAACGCAAAACCTATGGTTCCAAAAAAGTACCAAGCTATAACGGTCTTCTACTGTGTAGTAAAAAGTTTAAAAGCGAAAGATTTCCCAGTAGCTCACAACAGACTCGTGGAGTGTACAGTGTGCAGACATCGATATTTCCTTATAATAAGCCGTTCATCAAAATATAAATTACAAAATAAGAATGCACGAAAAAATAAAAATAAAATGAAAGGAGTTTTTGAGGACAATATAAATATCAAATAATTTTGGAAAAACGTATTTTTCTCTCTCTTCTTTTATTTACTTTTTTAAGAAGGTCAGTTTCAGAGCTTAAACGCGTTACTGTTCGTGTAGTAAATGGAATGAATTCTGAAAACTTCTATAAAAAGAAGAGATACTTCTAATGTACATAATGTGAGCACAAATTTTTCAACTTGCTTTCAGAACTAAAAACGCACTCTTACGTGAGTTAAAAATTTGTACTAAAATTTCAGAAGCTGTGCTTAATTACACTAATATTGCATTAATGCCTATCATGGGGATTATTAACAATAGTTTCTGCTAAGATGCAAATCGGATTAAGTTGCTTTCCGAATTTGCTTTGCTGATAGTGTTTTGTTTATGATGTTTATTGTCGACACAGGCCCGTCATTTCAAAAAAAAAAAAAAAATAGGGAGAGTCAATGAGCACATCTAAATGCTGTTTTGTCGAAATACGGTAACACCATGTGCACATACATGGAAATCAGCGGCGTACACAGACAAATCATTTCAGGGGGAGCTGAGCGGACACTGTGGGAGGAGGGGGCGGGGCACCTCATAAAATGCAGCTAAAAGATAATGTTTCGAATTTCTGATGTCAATGCTAATTTCAAATGGAAAAAATACATCATTAAAAAATATCATTATTATAATTATTGTTGAGAAGTAAAGCATTTTGATGTAAATAGAAAATATTAAAATTTAACTTTGAAAAATTTTCTTTATTAAAGAAGGTATTTCTGAAGCAAGTGCATGCAATATTTTTGCAAATTTGAGCTTAAGTAACATTAATTTTGCCATTTATTTTACTATGTTCCTAATATTGGGTTTCAATCACACATTTGTTGAAATTTATTTAACAGAATTAGATGAATGAACAAGAATTAATCATTGTTTCTGAAACATATTTGCAGAAAATGTCAACAAAATTGAACTCTAGGATAACCATACACGTCACATACAGTAAAATGGAGAGATTAAAAAAAAAAAAAGAAAAGAAGGAGGAATTTACTTTTTTTCCCTTTCTTTTAATTTTGCCCCATTTAATTTTTTTCAAAAGAAATTCTCGTGTCCTGATTTCAGCAAGAATGGAAAATAAATAAATAAAAAAGAATGAAAATGATTTCAGCTTAAATTTAAAAAATTCGTTTGGAAAATTTCGGAAGGGGCTGCAGCCCTATCAGCCCACCCCCTGAGTACGCCACTGATGGAAATACATTGATTTTTCAAAAAAATGAGGGGGTCAATTGCCCCCTCTTAACTCCCGAAATAACGGGCTTATGTCCACAGAAATCTTTACATGGGAATCTTATTTTTCAATTTCACCCTACGAGTTCAATAAGGAAGTAGTAAGTAACCCGAAGCTCAACCAAGTATGAGTACTTCGAAAAAAGAAAACAAACACAGTCTAAAAGCACAACCTTGAAGTTAATCCTAACTTAAGAAACACATCAGTGACCCATTGCTACATTTAAGTTTGATGAATCATCACTCAAGGGTTCGTTAATTTCTCCGCTTTTTTTTTTTTTTTTTTTTGTTACCCACCAGCCTTCTTCCTACGCATTTCGTTGCCAACAAACCCAGCGACTTAATTTTCGTCTCCCAACTCGTTTACGAGCACATGAGTAAAAAAACAAAAAAGATGCCAGTAAGGATCAACGACCGTATTGTGCTGGGTTCGCTCAATCGTACTGCTGGCTCCAAATCAAAATGGCACGTGTTAAATGGAATTTGAGGGAAACGACCGATCCACTTGCAAATACAAGTCAAAACAGCGAACGGTTTTTGAAGAAAAGCATAACACAGAAAAGAACTTCTTGAGGACAGGGGAGAAAAAACATTTTGTAAGCCATATTATAACTTTATTACTGTCTGTTTGCGTTTTGTGCGCCTGGCAGCCACGAACGCTTCCATCTGAAAAAGCGAAGATGGGTTTAAGATGCGCACTTCCCGATGCCTTCAGCTTTTGTTCGCTTGCTCCTTCCTCGTAGCATTTCCCCCCTATTTCGCGAAAGTCAGAAGAGACTTGGCGCGTGCGCAGATGCTTCGGAGGTCGCACGAAAAAATTTTAGACAGTATCTCCCAATTTTACTCTACACTGTTTGCTAACCCTTCATTTTCTGATTTCAAAATTTTGGATCGGTTTGTAACCAGGGCCGTAGCTTTGAGCCACCTTAGACCCCTCCCCAGAAATTTGTTCTCCGCTTTTTTTTTTTTTTTTTTCCTCTCTCTCTGTCTCTTAATCCACCCATTTGCCCGTTCTGTCTGAGCGACGTGATGATATCTCCTTCTGTTTTATTTCTATTCATCTGCAATGTATACTTTCTAACTTGAGCTTTAGCAGAATCAAAATAACAGATGGGCCATATACAGGCTGAAACAAATCGCCGCTTACACGTTGAAGCACTTTGCCGTCTATAAGTTGTAACAAATTGTCGTTTAGTACAGGCTGAAAAAAAGCCACCTAACTTCGTTTATCATTTTTGCACATACATCCGACAAAAGCCGATTAGTGCGAAAAAACGTTGGATTAAAAATTTGCAAACAGGTCTTTTGATTATATCATTACTCCGTTTCTAGTGGCCGGTGAAAAAGTTTCAACATTCAAATATTTGACGTTTCCGACAATTTGTTACCTGGTGAAAATTTGTAATCTTAGTAGCAACTTATTAGACTTTAAACATGTCTGCTAACATGAAATATAAATACAAAAAACTGGTAACACTTATTAGTCTGGTCAATAGGAATAGAGTTAAAGAATAAAATGGAACTTCAGAAAGTAAAGCAAGTACTCAACCAACACTTGAATGTTGACTTTGCATCTCCAAGATACACACTAACTTCTTTGTTTTCGTGTACTTTAAACCGCGTCCCGATATACCTACTTATTTTATTTTAGTTAGTCTTTGCACCTAAAAATGGGGGGGGGGGATTCACTACTAGTTATTTATCCCTTTCTTCCAATTTATGAATTTAAAAGGTGGCTACTTTATAGAATTTATATCATGTATTATCTTGCAGGTAGAAGGTCCGTTTTTTAAGGTCATCATTCGAGTTTTCAATTGCATGTAAATTTGAAGAGGGTTCTAATTAGGGGTGAAAAGTCTGCAAATAGATTTTGAGAGCAGCTTGAAATCTGAAAATAGTAATCATGTGCTGAGAGTAAATTTTGCTTCACCTTTTTTATGCAATTACTGTGCACGCGAAAAGCAATTCCCCACTTGTTCTTACAGAAATATCAGCTCACGCTCAGAAACGTTGATAAGAGTTGCACATTACTTTAAAAGAAAAATTTAGTAGGGAGCAGAGTCCTGTTACGATTTTGGAGTTTCCTGCTGAGCTTTGGATATATTCTAAAGCCATATTTCAACTGCTCCCATAAGTACCACTTTTGTTCTTAGTGCAATTTATGCAGTTCATGTTATTTAACGTCAACGATGTGCCTTTCTCCAGCTAAAACATTCCTTTTTAAGCACTCTAAGCAGATTTGATGATCGAAAAAAAAAACAATTCCTGACAAGAAAAACTGTTAAGGAAAACTATGAAGATTTTTTGAAACTATTACACGCGTGAAAGGCACACGTTTGAAAATAAAGCTAAAACACACTTAAAGATCTAATATTTAATATAATATTATTTCTCTAAGTCAAAGTCTGAGTCAAAATCCCTCTCAAAACACTTGGTTTTTATACGTATTAGCAATCCTGATACATTAATTTACCGAATATTATACATATAAGGACCAAAAAAAAAAAAAAAAAACCACAAGGTAATTTTTGATTGCTGGTGGTAGTAACTGTACCTTATTTTTAAGAAGAGTGCCCTTATTCATGGCTGCACTTTAATATTACCAAACTTATTTGTAGTGCAAACACTTACCGATTAGTTGTTAAAATGCCAATTTCTGAATATTTGGCACTAAATTTAGGGCATTGCAATTTAAATTAACTATGTTAAATTTGTAACATTAAACAAAACAGTGGGCACACGAATTAGCTTTGAGGACCGGACGAGGTCCACAGGTCACAGGTTGGGTACCACTGATCTAGTTGATTGTGCCATTCTGTAATTTTGTATTGAATTTCAGCATATTAAGATTGCAATTAGTTATGCATTTCTTCACTTAAGACTTGGCGTGAAAAGGGGGGAAGCTAGGGAATTAATCATTTTTCCGTTTGAACTTTGTGTCATCTAGAGCTTCAAGGCATCAAATTATATATGTAGTCTTAGTTGCTCAGTTACCTTCAACAACAGAATTCTAGATTTGCACATTAGAACCTCCCAACCGATAGAGGATTAGTGGCTGATGTACTATAGGGTCAACCCATGTGAGATCATACAGACCATGTTGCTCACTATTTTTGATTTTAAAAACTTTTTGCCTGTTAATTAACTGTTATATTGGGAGCATGAAACAATGGTTTAAACAATTTTAAACCTTCAGAATTTTTTTTTGCGAGCACTTTTCAGCAGCTGCGGAAGCGACTTTTTGTGAAAAGAGTACTTTGTGAAGATGCTTATAACTTTTTTATTTATAAATATATCAAAATGATTTAAAAACCACTTGATTGAGCAAAAAATGATCTAAATTTCTATGCCAGTTATTTTTCTGATAATTAGTAACAAATTTGTGTAAAATTGGCTTAAAAATAAGATTTTTTGTGTGAAATTTTACATTTTTGGCATAAAAATATTAGTAGAAAGAATTAAGACTCACCCTTACTTTTTTTCCCTTGAATAGATATCTCATAGGACTATTCCCAGAAGTAGTGTGAAACATTTGAAGACAGTCCTTTTTTTTATATAATTTGTCAAACTTGGCATTTTTGAAAAAAATGCTAACTTTGAGATTTAATATCTGAAAAGGGACTGAATGAAAATCTACAAAAATTTAACTGGATAACCTTCTTATAGTAGTAAATATGTATAAAAATTTTTATGAGTGATATCGTTCTAGTTTTAGAGATATGGAGCCGCGAAGTTGACTGAAAAATCTCATTTATTTTGACGCCAAAAAATCATCACATAATGCAAAATTAATTATTCTAATAATATTAGATGAGTTTTTTGTGATATAAACTGACCCTTTTACCAAAACATATAATATTTAAATTTATTTTCCATTTACAGAAAGAAATAATTTAGATATTATGCTTTTATAAATTTTTTTCTACGTGTTAGTCACAAAAACATGATTTTCCACTCTAAAGCTGGGCTTTCACGGTCTTTATGCATCTAGTGAGCAAAGAACAATTATAGTTTTAATCTTACCTACAACTCTTCATTCATTTTTAAAAGTTTAAAGCGTTAAAACCCCCTACAGCACCAAAAAGTCGCTCAAAATCCGAATTTAAGCTCTAGATCCTGCCATTTTCCGTGAGACTGCGTCTGTATATTAGCAGAAAATGGCTGTTTCAAGCTCATCACCCCCTTCAAGATGCTGACTGACACCTATCGCCGCCTCCCCTTCTTTTTTCTTCCTCGAAAAAAACCATAATTTGTATCAAGTGAACATCTATAATATTAAAAATATAAGTACCTAACTTTAATTTGAAGTAAAATGTCCGCAATAAAGATACTACGACTAATCATTTTTAAACTAAAAATATTAATGAATAAATAAAATACCTTTATTTTTTTTTTCTTTCACGAAGCGAACTGATATAATCATTTGACGGGAAACATTTAACTAAGATCATTGATGTATTTATCAAAAAACAGAAGTACATTTTCAAGAAATTATTTTCTTTGTTTGCTGGAATCTGGGTAATTAAATCATTGAAACAAAAATTGGAAGGAAAATAAATTGAAATCTGAAAATTCATAAAATTGACAGTGAATGGTAAAATATTTACTAAGGTTAATCCGAGGTGCAAAGAGGAAGCGCTTGAACTTCAATTTGGTTCTTTCTTAACGTGTAATTAATTGTCTGAACACTGAACAAGCGGTTTCGTACATATTTACAATTTCGGTTTTCTTTACACTTTTTTACTGCTATTTTCTCTTCTAAATACCCATCGCCCCCCTATCGCCCCTTAAGAATTTACCACTCCTTTAGGTACTTATATTTTTAATATTATAGATGTTCACTTGCTCCAAATTATGGTTTTTTCGAGGAAGAAAACAGAAGGGGGGGGGCGATAGGTGTCAGTCAGCATCTTGAAGGGGGTGATGAGCTTGAAAAGGTTGGGAAACACTGCTCTAGATCCTACCCTTTTCCGCAAAAATACGTCCGCCATTTTCTGCTGTTATACAGACGCAGTCTCACGGAAAATGGCAGGTTCTAGAGCTTAAATTCGGATTTTGAGCGACTTTTTGGTGCTGTAGGGGGGTTTTAACGCTTTAAACTTTTAAAAATGAATGAAGAGTTGTAGGTTAGATTAAAACTATAATTGTTCTTTGCTCACTAGATGCATAAAGACCGTGAAAGCCCAGCTTTAGAGTGGAAAATCATGTTTTTGTGACTAACACGTAGAAAAAAATTTATAAAAGCATAATATCTAAATTATTTCTTTCTGTAAATGGAAAATAAATTTAAATATTATATATTTTGGTAAAAGGGTTTGTTTATATCACAAAAAACTCATCTAATATTATTAGAATAATTAATTTTGCATTATGTAATGATTTTTTGGCGTCAAAATAAATGAGATTTTTCAGTCAACTTCGCGGCTCCATATCTCTAAAACTAGAACGATATCACTCATAAAATTTTTTATACATATTTACTACTATAAGAAGGTTATCCAGTTAAATTTTTGTAGATTTTCATTCAGTCCCTTTTCAGATAATAAATCTCAAAGTTAGCATTTTTTCTCCAAAATGCCAAGTTTGACAAATTATATAAAAAAAAGGACCGTCTTCAAATGTTTCACACTACTTCTGGGAATAGTCCTATGAGATATCTATTCAATGGAAAAAAAGTAAGGGTGAGTCTTAATTCCTTCTACTTATATTTTTATGCCAAAAATGTAAAATTTCACACAAAAAATCTTATTTTTAAGCCAATTTTACACAAATTTGTTACTAATTATCAGAAAAATAACTGGTATAGAAATTTAGATCATTTTTTGCTCAATCAAGTGGTTTTTAAATCATTTTGATATATTTATAAATAAAAAAGTTATAAGCATCTTCACAAAGTACTCTTTTCACAAAAAGTCGCTTCCGCAGCTGCTGAAAAGTGCTTGCCAAAAAAAATTCTGAAGGTTTAAAATTTTTTAAACCATTGTTTCATGCTCCCAATATAACAGTTAATTAACAGGCAAAAAATTTTAAAAATCAAAAATAGTGAGCAACATTGTTTAGTTTTCCTGTATGATTTCGCATGGATTGACCCTATATTGCAAATAAGAGATCCCACCCCTATAAGGACTCTCAAAGGAATTTAAAAATACACATGATAAATTTTTTACAGTTCTCTGGTAATTAAATTGCCTCCAAAAATGCCCTCTGAGACGGACCATCATGCCTGTAAATCTGGCACTGTAGAGGTGCTATAAGACATCTTCCATTACATGTATTATGAGATTATTTGCCAGTACGGCTTCTAAAGAAAGGACCAGGGTATGCAAAAGGATCTATAAAAATACATAATATGGCTATCCTGAGAATTAACTACAATGCAGTCAAAGCAATAACAACTGACAAAAACCAAGATACCAAAATATTGGCATGAAACATAGCTGAAAGAAAAAAAAAAGCTGCAATTCAAAGTAAAGATCAATAGAGCTCGATAGTTTAAGGTCCCAAAATTCAACTTAACGGAAAGGCTATAGAGTATAGCCCTGTGGCAGAAAGCTGCCGACACAGCGACATTGTCGCAGAATCAGAGAGACAGTGTGCAGAAAGATTTCTGTGATTGGCAGGAAAAAACAGGCAAAGAAAAAAAAATAATATAAAAACAACTAACAGAAAAAAAAACTATGAATCTCTTGAATTAATGTTAACATCTTTATAAATATAAACACCTTGTGTTGCTTTTAGAGGGTTATATATATATAATATATATATATATATATATATATATATATATATATATATATATATATATATATATATATATATATATATATATATATATATATATATATATATATATATATATATGTATATATATATATATATATATATGTATATTATTGAAGAAGATTCTAGTGTTGCAGAAAGAAATTGGTTCTAGAAAATTTGTCGCAGAAAGTAGAAAAAAATTCTGCCACAGGGGAGTATAGAATACTACAACCAGATTAATTGGCTCTCAACCACTATGAGAAAAATCTCTTATCACAAAGCATCTTTTATCAGGAGAACTGAAAGAAAGTTTTAAGAACAATTTTAAAATTTAGCCTGTTTTACAACTCCAGCACAAGCTATGAATATGAAGATGGAAGTTGCAAGTGGCCATGAAGGAATACATGCTTTTATTACAGCATAACTACAGTCAAGAGCACATCTAAAGATGTTCCAAGGGAGGGGTTATTAATTTTATAAGGTATCCTTTAGTACATATCTTGGTTTTTCAACGTGAACCTCATATACTTTGAATTTCAATTGCGAAACTTATCGTGAGGAGAGAGCCCTAAACCTTCCTTTTGCTAAAATCAAAGAGTCTAAAAATGCATTTTTTGAACTTCAATATGGGAAATTTACTAGTGGTGAATCATTTAAGGGAGGGGCAAACTGCCCCGCTCCTCCTTGTATCCATCCCTGGATGCAGTAGAAAAAAAAAAAAAATCCTGGAAAACCAAAATTCAACTTAAAAAAAAGAAACTTTTATTGCTTAAATGGGGCACAAAAAAGGGTATGAAAAAAAAACTATTGGGAGGACAGGCAAAACCTTCTGTATCCACCTGTTAGATGAGATCTGGGTCGTTTTATGTTGGTTTTGAGAGCAAAGCAAACTAAGTTGCGCACCAAGCTTTCTAATAGCATATTTTACATTTTAAAATAAAAGTACAATATATAACTATGCTATAACACACCAAACCTCTCAAAAATAAATAACATGTTAGAAACTATGTAAGTACTTCAGATAAATTCGGCAAAAACAATACTTTAACGTTTTGAAAAAAATGTTAAAAAGGTTTTAAAAAACGTTGCCAAAGTATCTGCGACTAAGGAAGGAAATGTATCGCACATCTCAACCTGTTTATAAGATATTAGTGCTACCAATAACTTTTCCCCAACGATTCATCATTGAAAACAGCCTTTTTTTCCCCACTAATTTTACTAAAAACCATAAAAAAATATTTGCAGCAAATCAAGATATGTTCCAAAAATTTTCAAAATTTTTATGTATGGCAGCTTTTCAGCACTACTCACATACACACAACCTTGCAAAATTTAAAAATAAAATGAACTAGCTGTCGTGGCCGTCACGAAACTTTCTTCTATATCTATCTTATGAATTCCAGTTACAAAATAAAATACGTACTCGCCCGAATAATTGGAAACAGCTCTAATTTCCCAATTATCGTAATAACCCTGCAAATGCAGAATCAATGAGCGAAATTGGAAATCATTGCAAAAGCTTTGTTTAGATTAATTGCAAACATTTTATTTGTTAGTAGAAAGAAATTGGCAGCAGTTAAAAATTTCAAATCATTGAAAGTTTTCAGATGTTTTGATAATTAAATAGCGTGAAAGCGATTTTTTAATGAATTAATTTTTCGCATTGTTTACTAAGCGCAAAAATCACCCCACCCTCCCGCTGGGGCGATTGGCGCCAAAATTTATTCGATGCTTGTTTCCATATTGGGTTAGTGTTATTCCAAATTTCATTCAAATCGCAGCAATATTTCCCGAGATACAGTAGGTGCAATGACAAAATAAGCACTTTTGATTGCTCCACCCCCCTTTGAGATATTGACACACAAATTGAATCAGCACCTGTACTCAATAGGGTCTACCTATGGACCAATTTTCGTTTGATTCCGCCGGTTACTTCCTGAGATATAGCAATCACCCCGCGCAGAACACGTGCGATTGCTCCACCCCCTTCAGATATTGACAACAAATTAATCAGCACCTGTACTCAGTAGGGTCTACCTATGGACCAATTTTCGTTTGATTCCGCGGTTACTTCTGAGATATAGCAATCACCCCGCGCAGAACACGTGCGATTGCTCCACCCCTTGAGGAATTCGCTAAAAAAGTCAGGTGCACAGTTCACATGTGGTACATATGTGCAAAAATTTTTGTTCGATTTCATGCAGTAGTTTTTGCTCTAGCGCGGCCACAAAAACTGGTCACACACATACAGACTCACACACAGACACACAGACAGACATTTTCCAAAAATGGTCGAAATGGACTCAGCGCACCTCAAAACTTACAAATCCGTCAAAATTCGACATTCGAAAATTTTCACGAAACCAATACTTTCTTCTATATATTAGATATAGAAGAAAGTAAAAAGGAAAAATTTTTGTTCTTGAAATCAGATGATTATTTGTACAAAACTGATAGTTTTCATATTCTTAAGCATACATCATAAAAAAATCACGAAATATAGTATTTTTTATTTTTAAACTCAATTTTGTTTAAAGGATAATTTGAAAATTAAAAATAAATCACTGACTTATGCTACTTTTATTCTTCAAGATTGTTTACTATATTATTTGAAAAAACTTTTTTCAGTCAAGCAATTGATTAAAGAGGGTAATTTTAAACAGAAAAAAAAAAGTGAAAATCTTAGTTAGCATTCCTACATGATCATGGCAAAGAAAAATTTGCTACTTAAGAGCAGCCAGGAAAATCCTTATTAAAGAAACAAAAATTAAAAGAAGTTTCAATTTAGTTTAAAGTTGCTAGAACATTTTCCTTAGCATTTCCCAATGATACTCCATCCAAATTTGTGTAGTTACAAACATGATTCTTCTTCTTTTATGATCTTTAAACTTTATAAATTTTCAATACGCTGAATGTAAATGCTGTTAAAAATCACCAAGTTCTGCAATTTTTTAATTTTTTTAAAAGGCAGGAGACATTTCTCTGGTGGCAGGAGGCTAAACATTAAACACAAAAGCAGGACCCTCTTGCCTAAAGCAGGAGAGTTGGTAAGACTGTCTGTATTCATTATCAAAAATAGAAAAAAAAAAAAATCAGCCCACCCTAGTATACACTTCCATAAAAGTTCATCTAAATTGGAGACTGTTGGGTAGGGAACATTAGGTCACTTGACATGGAATGAATCATACACAGCCCAGAGAAATGCTCAAAATCAAGAAATCTCCAAAAAAATCCCAGTAGAGTTAATGGGCATATATTATAAAAGTATCCTTATCCACTGCCCATTTTTCTTTCTCTCTTTTTCAGGAAGTTCAGTATTATGTCAATAATTCTCAAGTTTTATGCATTAAATTTTAAAACAAAATCTGGAAATTAGATTTTATTTAAAATAACACGATGACAATAAAACTAAAATAAGCAACTCGCATTCTCTTGTTTTATGAAAAAAAAAATATTTATAAAGCAGACAAAGTTACCAGCAGGATGTTTTTGTAGGATTAAATTATCTTTTAGCTTTAAACATTTTCAGCTCAGAATTTATCAGGCATTAAAATAAAACTTCTAGAGAGAAGTAAATATATATATATATATATATATATATATATATATATATATATATATATATATATATATATATGTATATGTATATGTATGTATGTATGTATGTATATATATATATGTGTGTGTGTGTGTCAATGAACAAATAATAAAAAAAAAAATACTTATACTCTCACACTGCTATTATCATGCCCAACGCTTTTATACTATTAAATCTTCCACCATAAAGACAGTATTAAATGATTTTTTCAAATATTTTGTATTTTGCTTCATAATCAATAATTACCAATTAAATTAATTACACCCCCCCCCCTACAAAAGTTTGCAAACAAAAATTTCAGGAAAATATACCAATGAATAAGTTAAAGTTCACAAAACGATTACTGTATTTTCAAAAACATTTTTCTCTCAGATGTTTGCCATTTTAAGAAATTCTATAATTGACTAATTTGACAAAACTTGCTGTCTATTGCTCTTTATCACTGAAAAAAAGTATATTCTGAGAATTTATTGTAAAGAAAATAAAAATGAATTTTTTTTAAGAAGTAAGATTTAAAGGGCTCATGCAGTACATAATATTACTGGCATATCACTCAACAGATAAACTTCTTTTTAATTCATTTTGAAAAAATGTTACATGCCTTCGATCTTAGCATTAAGGGATACTTCTTACAACGTAAAACAAAATATATTTTCCAAAGTTAATGACATCAAATTGCTTTTTTTCCTTTATGTCTTGCATTCTCTTCTATTAAAAGATTAGATCTTTCTTGCAAGTTTCATTTTTTATTTTTTATACAGCCAACTTTCCAAGAAGAAAAACAAAAAGAAAAACTTGATGATTCCTCTAATGATATCATTAATTGCTCTAAAGAATACTAATGACCCTTATCACTAACGTTAATTGAATCAATACTATAAATAACTGCAAAATCATAAATTCCTAACAATTAAATATTAGAATATAGCAAAAATGAATTGCTGCAAGATTAAAAAAACAGAAAGTTTATCTTGATAGCTAAATTTGAGGCACATTAACTCAAACATCAACTTTGTAAAACATTCTTTGTTGCAGGTGGTTTGGCATTCAATCAAAACTTTTCTTGGAACAACTGTAAAATTACTTTCTACCAAGAACAAACGCTCAATAATAACATCAAAATGTTCCTACAACTGTGAGAGGAATAATTTTCATCATTTCTGTATACCACACTCACCCCCTTAACCCTTGCTTCATTAACAATACTTTTCATTGGGATTTTTTTTAAAGAGCTTTCTAACAATTTGTAAGAAAAGCAGTCGAAAACTTTGTACAATTGATGAAGTTAAAAATGCAAGACAACGTGTCTACAAGTACAAATAAAAGGTTTAAAAAGAGTTAGAAAACTCTAGCAAATAGCTATTTCGGGGCTATTATGAATGAAGCCCCATCATCAGTGCGAAAAGATGATGGTTCACTGACACCAGTCAAGTGAACCAGGAATGCGAGAATTTTCTCTTCCTGTTCTGTTTATTTACCCTCACGTTTCTCGCATTCCTGGTTCACTTGACTGGTGTCAGTGAACCATCATCTTTTCGCACTGATGATGGGGGCTTCATAATAGCCCCGAAATAGCTATTTGCTAGAGTTTTCTAACTCTTTTTAAACCTTTTATTGGTACTTGTAGACACGTTGTCTTGCATTTTTAACTTCAGCTTTCTAACAAGTTTATCCATTTCTTCAACAATTATTTCCCAAAAGAATATGAGGAATTTACAAACAAAATGTCTTATGTTGAAAAAAAGGATTTTGATATTTTTATATAAATTTCATTTATTCAAAGGCTTTAATACATAATCTCAAACAAATGTTTAAAAAAAAACATGATTCACTCAATAAAATTTTCTGTATTAAAATCTAATTTCCTTTCTCTCCCCCCCCCCCGCACCCTTTAACCCTTTGCAATCATTTCTTTAACCATCTTGCCACTTATGACGAGATATCTCGTCCATTTAACATGTATTCCTGGGACTGCCCAACCGCAGGGTGGTTAAAAACACTTTCATTTTCAAATTATTATATCTTGCTTTAGACACTACCTTTGACAAGAAAGAAGCAGAATTTCTGAGAAAAACTGCTCCCCAATTTCTCTATAAACATTCTTAAAAAAATATTTTCAAATAATGAAAAAAAAAATATGCTTGCATTAAAAACAGTTAAACTAGACAAAACAAGTTCCAACCAATGAACAAGCATTCAAGAAAATGACAAATAAGTTCAGTCAATGATTATTTTTGCAGCATTATTTGACCTTAACACTTAAGGTAACCCTCAACTCACAAATTGGCAATAAACATAACTGAAAAAAGTGCAAAATTTGGCTAAAGTTTTCTGAATAGGAGATATATATTTTTTCGACAAAGTCTAGTATTAATCGTATAGCCCAGAAGGGACCACAAGGTAACTGAAATTAAAAATTAATATATAGGCTAATTTCAAAAGTGTCTATTGTGATTTAACTATAATTACCGTGTTACCCCGCATTAGCCGGCATGCTACAGAATTCAAGAGTCACCAGACTTTCAGTAACCCTTGCCTGGTCCTTTCTGGCATGCCGGAAAAACAGAGGTTAGAAAAAAAATTTATTTAATACTATAATAATGAATATATGTTTAACTTAATATATGAAAATATATATCATCTTATAGACAGTTTAATTAACAATATCATTTGTTATTATGACAATAAAAATATTAATTATTTTATAAAAATTAATTAAAACTAAACAACATTTGTAATCCTAAAATTTAAATATTTCAGTTGCACAAAGAATTTACTACAGCTATTCAATAAATAAAAATAAACTTACCTCTCTAAAAGGAACTAAAAATAATTTATTAAAACAAGTTATGAACGAATTGCTGTGACAATGATTGCTTTGAATCCATTATTTAATTGGCATATATAACTAGATCTGTAACTAATGACCATCATTAATAACAAATAAATACTAATTTTATTTCCTATATTGTAAAAATATTTCCATTCTTGATAAAACAAACCAGATTTTCAGTCTGAAAAATATTCTTTCAGAAATTAGTCATCAGATTCACTTTTAGGTAATCATATTTATTTTTTTCTCCTCAAAGTGGTTTCTTTTTGATTGGAACTGAACTGAGAATTTTGTTGGAAAATGAACCTCGAATTATCCGGCATGCCGTAAAATTCGAATTTTCCGGCATGCTGGTCAACCTCTTTTTTCCTGGCATGACGGCTAATGCGGGGTAATATGGTAAATGATTCATGTCCTTTATCATTACAAAATGCTGTAAAACCATTCAGAAGCAATAACTTTCAAACAAATACTATTGCCCAGAAACAATAATAAAAGTTACTTACTTCTTGTTCAGTCATTCTTTCTTCTAATTTGTCCAAGGTCCAATTGCACGACAAGTTTACAGGGCACAGTCTATCCTCCGCTTCTCTCAACCATTTACGTAAGTTTCTCAAGCGATTAGTAATTTCTATATAAAAAAAGAAATAGCATCCTTAGTTTCAAAAATTAGAGTGATCCAAAGAAGCTACTCAAGCAGTTTGAAATTTTATTATTATTAACAGAAAACGTTTTAAACTCAATATAAGTATATGAATCTACCTCCAAACACGCAATCCTTTGATGGAGTTTTCACTTTATTGGGATAAATAGATTGCTCCACTGCTTTCCATTTGTTGTTTAAAAGATTCAAATGCCGATGGACATCATCTCTCATATCTGGATACTTCTCACTCAACTTTTGAGCTTGTTCATTAAACAACTTGTAAAGATATGCAATTTTCTGTTCTTCTTCCAAAATTTTCTAGAAGAAAAAATAAATAAATGCAATATATAAAAAGGAGATGTTAAATACAAACAAGAATTAAAATTTCAACTTTTTTTTTTTATACTCCATATCTGCTAACATTGTATGCTATCAATTAAAGAGACTTATTTGTAAATAAGGGAGATATTGTAGGAATAAATTAAGTAGCAAAAATTTTAAGAATAAAAAAGATTTCTTAACTATAAGTATGGCCTTTTCAAATTGAATCTGCATAGAACCTGAAATACAAAAATTGAGGAAACTGTTCTTACTATCTGAAATTAAAAAAAAAACCACAACTTTTAGTTAAAAAAATGTTTTAAAATAGGCATAGGTTTGTTTTCTCTCATTAGTGATAATACACATTCCTTGCCATAGATTAAACATTAAGTACCTTTAAAGGAAATTAGTAGCATTTCTGTACATTTTTTTGGGGAAATAAAATATAAAAATATTTCCAAATTGATTGGACCTATACAATTTTAATACTCGCGTACTTGGATGTTGCTTTTGATATCACAATCATTTCACAGTAGGGATTTTCTTCTAAATTCCAATCACTGAAAAATCCCTTTTTGTGGAATTTTGATGTTTTAACAAAAATTTGGAGGATATTTACTTTATTAGGGAGTTCCAACGAAAGCATTGAAATTTGGCAGAAGCCCAAATGAATTGGGAATACTGGCAACTATAGTACAAGTATTGCACACAATTTTCCACAAGTACTTAAATTAAATTTAAAAATAAAAATAATAAAATAAATAAAAAAACGCCGGGTTGCTGACCTCATCTTAAATTGAACTCAGCAGGGCAGAATACATAAAATTTGAATGCATTAAATATCTTTCTAAATGATATGGGAAACACATGAAGAGCCCAATTACAAACTCCAAAAATTTGTCTTGTAATAAACAATAATCTACAAGAATTTTCAAAATACTCTAATATGGAGCTAAGAAGAAATAAATAAATAGCTTTTTGCAAAAAAGTAAAATTTTAAACAATGTTTTTTTGCACAAAACTTGCAGATTAATGCAGAAGCATATTTCAGCATTACAAGGAATGCCCTTTCTGATGTAAAGGAAGTTAGCTTGTGGATGAAAGAAATTTAACAAATCCTTTTGGTGGATATTTTTTAACTTTCTTAATATATTTTTTTATTTTTATATTCTTTTTGAAGAAGGAAAAGAACTTTTATGTAGCTTGATTAGTTATTGTAAACCAATTTTACCTTGCTTTTATCTCCTTTCTTCGCAACTTGCAAGTTATGCAGCAAATCATGCAACCATTTGAATTGCTCCATGAACTGATTAAAGCTCCAACAACAAGATTCAGGCATTTCATTTTCATCATCTAAAGACAGATCACTACTAGCTTCCTGTATTTAAAAAAAAAGTAGAGCTTAGTTACATACCTATTATTTGAAAATTTAACATTTTTATTATCATACCATAAGCACAACACTCTGGCAGTCTAGTAAACATGACCAAAAAAAGAACTTCCTTTAAGAATTTATTACGCTAATAGAACAAAACCTAATTTTATCATTTACAGGGCTCGCAGTAAACTTTTTCAAAAATTTAGGGGAATTTTAGGAACATTTTGACAAAATTTTAGGAACATTTTAGGGGTAATTTACGATTTTATTTGACTATAAATAAGTCCCTAACAGTAGTACCCGACAAACCAAACTGAAAATGCATTTTATTTATTACAGCCTAAATTACAACCTTCAAATACCTCCGATACAAAAAACAAAAAGAGTCAAAACAAAAAAAAAATAATGCTTCAATGCAACACAACATGTTCATAGTTTTCACTTTCAAAGATAGACATATCTGAATTTTTCCCGTTGATCAGCTTCTACAGATATTAAATCTGTTCAAAAATTACTTGCATAATGTTTTAACTGCAACAGCTTACTACAACTGTTTTTAAATGCTATTTCATTAGACCTAGAGATAATATTCATTCTTTAAACTCATTAATATTTTTGCTATTTCAATAAACTGCAAATTTACATTTTTTTCCCGCTCTTTCCAATAAATCTGTTTTTAAGTTTTTTCTTTATCATTTTTTTATCTAGTAAAACAGCAGTGCCCAGAAAACAGTTTGTGAAGTGAACCTGTTTGGTCTGTTATATTCAATGTTACGAATCGAAAACCATTTTTCATCACAAAACAATTTTTAGTTAGTAATTTTCTCCCCCCCCCCTCCCCTATGTTTTTGAATGTAATGTAAGAAACTAAAAACAATTGATTTTCCATTGCCGGACAACTTTAGAAAATCTTAATGGGTAAAGTTTTCTGCAAAAATCATTAAGTAATGCCACAGCTTTATAAATTCTATTAGCTGCGCTTAATGCACTTTCAAAGTTTTAAGATTATCTAAAAACACCTGCTTGTTAATATTTTTCTTCAGTTTTTTAATTACCAGAAAAGTTTCCTTTGGATAAAGTTCTTTAGATTCACAACAATCCTTTGTTTTGAAACAAATAGCGTAATATCTAAGTATTGTCAAAAGCCCATATGTTTGCTTACCCCCCCCCTTCCCCCCTAAGAGTTGTGATATTTGGAGTAACATAAACATTTCTGAATATCAAATTAAGCAGAGGCTACAATTTTATATATGCTACCTCACAATCCCAATAACTAAGACTTGATAAGTTAATGCATTTTTAAAAGCAGAAAAAGTATACAAATGGTGAAGAAAAACTGTAAAGCAAAAATTTTAAAGAACTGTAAGAATAATAAATAATTATAATTGACATAATAACCCTAGTTTTGAATAGAAAATGAAAGTAAGGAAAAGGAATCATTGGCTTAGTACAACTCGCATACTTTTATAACAGTTGCCTAAGTTTACTAGATCTGTTGGATTTTCTGATTCCTGAATTCTAATGCTATCTAAACATCCTTATCAACATTTAATTTTTCAAAATATTTTTTAAACCAAAAACAAAGTTTGATAAAAACTAATGCTACTTTTTAAGAATCTTCATGGTTTGAACTGATTCAGATGCAACAGGATTGACATTTTTGAATGGGTTGACATTAAATGACAAGCCTACATCTAATAGCCTAATCTATAAACAAAAGAAAATTAAACAAAGTTCAAACTAATGGTAAGAATAAAATTAACGATATTCAAGCGGTAAATTTACACAGTAAACTAAAATGAACAAGTTTTATAGAAGCGGATGCAAACAGATTGCAAATTTTGCAATTAATCGAGCTTAGACACACAAAAACAGCTCAAAGTTGAAAATTTTCACAGCAGGTTATGTTTCATTCAGGTAGAGTGATGAAACAGCTATTTTAAAAATTAAATAGTTCATTTTTAAGTGGAAGAATTTTAAGTTTGACCCGAGTAGAAAAATAGTGTGAAGAATGCATTTTAAGCGAAATATTTTGTAAAATGTCTATTTATCACATTAAATATCTAGGAAAAAGTTCACTTTTGGCTATAAAATACTTTCAGAAAGTTATTTTAAGTTCGCCTAAAGAGCTCCTGTAAATTTTCTAATTTTTTTAGGAATGCCACGAAATTTTAGTACAATTTTAGGAATTTTAGGGGGTCTGAAATATTTTAGGAAATTTAGGAATTTTAGGGGGAATGCGAGCCCTGCATTTATAATAAGGTAAAATACATAGAAACATTAAATCTCAATAAGGTTAACAACAGTAATCAGCTTGTAAAGTTCAAACCTAGAAGACCAAACAAGAAACTTTAACTAATTTAAGTTAATTTGCACTAACTCGAATCAAGCAGAACTGAAGGAGAACTTTGACCTCAAAACTTTAATCAACGATTGGTTTTGGCTTCCAACAGTTTAGTAAAAAACTTCTATGATTCTTTATTTATAGGTAACTGATAAAATTATAGAACATATTCGTTATTTTATTAAAGAAACTGCCCCCAATTTGAATTAAAACATTAACAGTTTTAAAAAGAATTTCAAATGCGTTTCAGTGAGAAACACTTCTATATAAATATATTAACATACAATACATGCAATGAGACATTATCCACCTTCAGTTAGGGAAAATAATTTCTAAAAGACTTAAAAACTACAATGTTAAGATGCACTGCATGCTATGGGTCTCTTAACCACCTTGCAGTTTATGACGAGGTATCTTGTCCATTTAATATGTATTCCTGGGACTGTGCAACGGCAGGGTGGTAAATCAAGCCTGAAGTTTTATTCGAAATAAGGCATTTTTTCTTCTTTCTTTTTTGCGTATTTTCATATAAAAGTAAAACAAAGAAGAAAACAGCAAGAAGGCTTAATGCAACTTTAAAATATCTATTAAAAACAAATTCCTCAATTTTCAAAATTTACATGAAAGCTAAGTAACTTTCACATTGCTATTGTAAAACAATAATGACCTAGGACATAATGAGAAGCTTCAGTAAAAGCTTTTTTAGATTAAAAGCAAGAAAACATGACAACGATCCAAAAGTGTAAAAGGAACTGTATACTACTAACATTTTGAGAACGCAAGAACCTCTAGTTAGGCTAAAAAGTTGTGAACTTAAGAATATGAACAATCCTAGAAGTAATTTATTTTGAAATTTTTTGCGGTCTTATTTTGTTTTTATATGAAAATAAATGCTAACGATTTGTTTTTATTTGTCAGATAATATTGATTATAGTATTTAAAACTCAAAGTTCCAATAAACGAGAACTCATAAATAAATACCAATAAATAAACCTCTTCAAAAATTGATAAATATAAATGTTTTTCGTATAACACGCATTTAAATGAAATTTGAATGGATGAGCTGTACATAATAGCAGATATTAAATACCTTGCAGTTTATGACGAAATATCTTGTCCATTTAACATGTATTCCTGGGACTGCCCAACCGCAGGGTGGTTAAAGAGCAGGAAATGGCAAAAGCATTGAAAGCAAAATGCTTTATGAAAAAAGATAGCAAAGACCAATGAAATACATCATTTAAACTTGAGGGACATATAAATAAACATACTCGACAAGTAGCAATTAGACCATCATCCATCAAGAAGTCATAGTTGGTACTAAGAGCATCCCAAAATTCATCTCGAGAACTGGCACTATATCTCATAAGTTTTTCCTTATCTAATAAAGGTGAGTTTCCAAATGAAGAGTTGGCAGAAAAACTCTTGTCATCACTAGTAAAGCTCTTGTCGGCATTCAATGGCGTACTTTGATTATCTGAAACAGAAGAAATAATCATTGTCAGCAGAAATTTACTATTACACAAATAAAAAACATTTACCAGCTAGTAAGTATTCTGCCGTGTGCAGGCAAAGGGCAGTCAGTAACTGCAAATTTTTCGATTTTAATTTTTTTGCATTTTTGAAATCTATGTTACATTAGTTTTATGGTACAAGCATCTTTTTTTGGTTTCCGATAAAAAAAAAACTTTTTTAACCAATGGTAATTAGCAGTAACTGCATTTTTGCTGCGGGCAGGTAAACGGCAGTATCTGCATGTCTGCGGGATGAACATAATATGAATCGCTGTGCAAAACTTGCATCAAGCCGCAAAAACCGTTTTCCTTTGTACTTAAACTAAGCGAAAGTAGGGGTGCCCAAATGGTAGGTCACAGGAGGTCATTGGTTGCACTTGAATGTTCCCAAGGACCGTTTTATTACTTTTGGGGGTAAATCAGTGTTAATATCAATGCAGACTTAAATGATATAAATTGACGTTACCACTTGGCGATATATCGCCAAGCTTTTAGTCACCAAGTGCTTGTCGAAAACTTGGTGATATATCGCCAAATTGGCGACAAATTTGGCGAAAAAAATTATTTTATGAGTTTGGGTTCAATTTAGCGCTATTGGCGGTATTTTGCGAAAAATCCACTGAATGATGCTAAAATCGGCGATATTTAGAAAATGAATTGTTGTAAATAATTTTTTGCTTTGTTTTGTGGTACATTTGGGACATAAATGTTTGAATTGTTATCTTCCTCATTCCAAGCATTATTTTAACACTTAAGGCATCTACTAAAAAAATTTACACGTAAAAGGAAGTAGTGTGGGATCCATACCAGATTTTTTTTCTTTCAAATAAAGTTTATCTCCACTAGCAGACAATATTTTTCACGATTTCCAAGGTACACAAGCCAAACTTAGCAGACGACAAACAAAAATGTAGCAATGAAATGATTTTATTTACATTGTTTTGTTTTCTTTTAATTACAGTTGCTTTCATACTAACAGACGATAGTTTTTGCAGTTTAATCCCTAGCTGTTGCATTTTTAATAGTACTATGAAAAAAATCGTCAGCGCAACAAGCATTTCAAGCGCTATTTTTCTCAAAGTGATTTCTTGTTTTGATGCAAAGTACAAAGCATTAACTGATTTGTAGTAATTTTAAAACATCTGGTGTGCATGCCACACTACTTACTTTTACGTTTAAATTCCATAATAAATGCCTCAAGTGTTAAAATAGTGCATTAGAGTGAGCAAGATAACAATTCAAACATTTACACCCCAGTTTGTCACGAATCAATGCAAAATAATGTTTTACAATGATTTATTTTCGGAATATCGCCACAAAATAGTTTTGTATAATTTTAACGATTTCCGCAGAACCTCTGGCTCAAATGATAAATTTGTAAAAGTAACTTCAAAATGCTTTCGATTTTGCGTTTAAAAAACTCTTTCTATTGCATATTATAAATATTTTTCAAATATGCAATCAATTATGCATAGCACTTGTTCTTAATTTTTTTTGGATAGATACAAACTTGATTTATTAAATATAGCACCTTGGTTGTCCGTTTTGACAGGAAAACTTACACTAGGCGTAATCATGCCTTCTAAATTTAAATTCCTATTTCTAACACTGGTTAGAAATAGTTACGATGAACATGAGACCGAATTCTATCTAGGCTTCCTTTTCTAGACTCATATACTGTCGGCCCAGCTTAACCTTTAGGAACCGGGCGGTACACATGCTGTACCATAAGTACTTTTTTTTTTTAGAGGACGGGGTTGAGATTTTCACTAGAACCCTTTGGAACCGTGGATGTTTTCAAGGTTTCGTACGTCTGATACGACAGTTTGTACCTTCTCTTTTCAATTTAAAAGAAATCTGTGGTTCCTGTCGTACTACCTAGGTCGAAAGAAAAATTTCCAAAAAACAGCCCGGATCCAAAAGGTTAAAGGAATACCGTTGGTTCCAAAAAACATTATTTGATTAAGCGAGAACCTTTATTTATTTTTATTTTAACCAGTGATACCTTCTGTACCTGCCATTCCTAGCTTAACCGGATGAAGGGTATCAATGGAAGTTTAAGGAAAGTTACTTTGACAGGATGAGGGAGGGGAAAGGGAAAAAGAACGGAAAACATACTGGAAAAGCACTAGCGGGGATAATTACAACGTAAAGCGAGAACCTTTAATATTGCGTTGAAATATTTGGTTCCAGGACGTTTTATTCGTATAAGCGGGGTATTCGCTTATCTGTTACCGGATTAAGCAGAGACAACAATACATTGCTTCCTCATTACATATGTAAATGAGTTACTTTCCTCTCCTTATACAAAAATATAGTGTGTCTCCCAGGCTATTTTTGAAGGATGTGGCATTGCTCCCTGCCCTTTTTAATGCAACTAGGGCTGGACCGGATAGTGATTTTGCCGGATACCGGATATCCGGTGGCTCATCACAAGCCGGATATCCGAATATCATCGGATATCCGGAAGTGTGCCGCCGGATATCCTGCGGATATTCGGCATTACAATTACATTGCATGTTCGCTTATTTTTATGCAATGCAGCTTCAAAACAATAACTCAAAGTTGTTTCTCGCATCATTTCTTTAAGAACATGTTAAATAATTTCAAATTAATTTTTAAACCCACTATTTTTTTGTACAGGAGTAGCCTTACATATGAGATGAAACACTAGCATATTGTGATTTCTTTCTAAATTATGTATTTTTATCAAAAGAGACAAAGTTTAAAAGATAGAATTAAATATTTCTGTATGTACTCAAAGTTTAAACTTTTAATTATTCTTAGTTTAAACTTTTAATTATTCTTAGTTTAAATTTTAAAGCTTTTCCGTTTCAATATCATTTCAATAAGTTTCTACGTAAATGATACAGTTATTAAATATTTCACCAATATTATGCACACGATAATTGATTTACAAAAAAGAAAGAAAGGAAAAAAAAAAAAACTAAGCTCAGATAAACGTTTTTTACTTTCTTTTACGTAGCAAAGGAAGTATTGTTATCGCGAAAAAAAAAATCGCTCAAATTTGAGTTTAAATTTTGATTTTGCTCACCCCCCAATGAATGTTCAGTAGTTTTTTCGACCTGTCAGCACGTGCATATGTACCTACCAACATATAAGCAGCCGAAAAATCCTTTTCAACCACCCCCGAGTTAATTACGGCGAGTTTTCTCGTGACGTCTGTATTATGCGGATTAGGGTGATTCAAAAAAATTTTTTTTTGAATTTCTCTGGTCTTACCCCGCAGTTTTTTTACACTATTCATGAATGTGATGTATGCAAAATTTTAGCTCAATTAAATAATATTTAGAGGTCGCTCAACGCGATCGAATTCTGTTGAAAATTAGCAATTTCGAGAGTTGGAGTAGCCAACTTCATTACCCGAAATAATATTATTCTTCATATAAAATGGAATAACTTAAAACGTTAGTTTACTCTACTAAGTAATTAGTCAATAAAATAATAGCTCAAAGTGAGTTGTAACGATTACTCCCCCCTCCCCCCCCGCTCCAAAGCTGCATTATCTCTTACCTGAGTTTGGGTAGAAAATGCAGCTGCAAGCTCGGGCTGTGGTTTCTGTTTTCTTTTCGGTTGTTTGAGGTGTATGAGTTTATTTGGCTAAAACACCTAGCATCCACTATAGACAGGGTCCAGTATAAGTGACAGAAAGCCACTTTGATAGTAGCTGCTACAGTACAAAGTATGGGTCAAAATGGGGATGTTTTGACAACGTCCAGAAAACGGTAAATGCAAACTATTCGCTCTGAATTGGCCGTTAACTTACAAAAGTCGTTTAAATCTAGGACTTCCTTTGATAGTTTACTGGAACGAAACACTTATGCAAAATATATTGGGAAAATGAAGGATGATCGGCGGGTTTCATACCAGTATTAGTTATCAGGACCACAAGCATTGATGATTTACTTCTGGGTTTTAGCAAGTTAGTCCGGCATTGGAATTGCTACGGAAAATGCTGCTATACCATAACCAGTTAGATAAATGGAACTTACTGAGCTCGTACGTGGTATGTGTTTCAATACGACATGCATTGCCAGTACTAAAGTTGGAGCATGTTTAAACTTGGGGAAAAAAAACTAGGGAAGCAACTTTTATATTGTGCTTTCCGCCATTATATTTTAGACATTGTGTTTTCTGTGGTATTACAACCGAAATCTATTCCACTCTTGGTCTCTCGGTATTTTAACCGATAAACCAAGAAATAAGTAGAATTGGGGTATTTGATTGCGTGCAATGTCAGATGCGATGTTCACGCAATTGCGTGGAACCATGCACTACCATTGGATCTACAATGCTGAGTTTTAAGCGGTTTTAGCAATCATAGTCCAGTATAAAACATTCTAATTTTAAACCTGGAGTGAGGAACGATGAGGTTGAGGAGTTGGTAGCACATTCAGAGCAACGTGCAACTAGTAATGGAAGTTGCGCAAAGTTAACTTCTGATGACCCATGTAAAAGAAGTGTCCAAGGAAGATACTAGAGCTTAGTGCGATTTTCTTGAGCAGAGCACCTTCTCTTGGTGTATGTTTTCGTGTCCCAGGAGTGGTTCCTCGTGTTATATCTGTGTTAAAGATTCTTTATGGCTTCAAGTTATGGATATTTCCCAACCAGTTCAAACTTGCAGCTGGACAAGCAAAAGGTATTCGTAACATATGAATGTGATTTCTTTCACATTCTTATCGTTAATGGGAAAGAATATCTAAGAGCTGGGTTCCCAGCAACCCTTTTTGTGCAAGCACTAAGAAATGATTTGGAATATTTTTAGCGTCCTTATTCATGTAAAGAAGAAACTCAAAATATATCAGCTGTTTGATCCTGAGCATTCGAATCTTTAAGATAGCTACCAACAAGGCTTTATACTACCAAAGAAACTGAGGATTGTAAACGACAATACGGAGCGTGGCATGGCCCTTATTGAAGCATTTGTTAAGACTATCACTAACGACGAAAAACAAAGACAGTGTCTTCTTCAAGTGGTACAGGAACACAGAAAAGGTTTCAAAGTTGCAAAAAAGTAACCTTAAAAAGTATTGCAAGAATTAATGAGCGAATTACTATATATTTAATGTATTTAAATTTGTTTTTTATATTTTTTCCGTATTTGATTAGTTTTCATACTTTTCTGCATTTCATTGGTTTTTCAGATATATAGTTCATTTTGTGATTGCACGCTTTTTTTCTTCGGAGATATAAAAAAGCAATAAAGTAACTTTATTATTATTATTATTTACGTTCGCATTTGTGCCACTATCACAAAATTTGAAGTACTCCTAAATGTAAATATAGTTTACTAAAATTTTGGGCGAATAATTCAGTGTATATAAAGGGCCTAAATAAGACGGTAAGACAAATAAAAATACAAAGGCTACTTTTTTCTATAGATATCATTTACGATCACGTTTTTGTCAATATCACGAAATTTCAAGGCGTTTGAGCGACCTCTAAATATCAATATATTTTGCCAAAATTTTGTACAAATAATCAGTGTATATAGTGGCACAAAATAAGAGGGTAAGACGCACAAAAATACAAAGTTAATTTTTTTCCATACATTTCTGAATCACCCTAGTGCGGATGTATGTATGTGGGTCGCATAACTCAAAAACTATCTGCCGTAGAAGCTTCTAGCTTGGTATGTAGGCTCTGAGGATGGTCTAGTTGTGCACCTCCCCTTGTGGTTGCATTTGAATGTTCCCAAGGGGATGTTTTACCCCTTTTTTGGGGTAAATCAGTGTTAATTTCAATGCAGACTCAAGTGATATGAATTGGCGCGACCACTTGGCGATATGTCGGCAAGCTTTTGGTCGCCAAGTGTTTGACATCAACTTAGCGACAAATTTGGCGAAAAAATTATTTTTTGAATTTGGGTTCAACTTGGCGCTATTGGCGATATTTTGCGAAAAATTCACGGAATGATATTAAAAATCAGCAATATTTAGAAAATTAACCATTGTAAAATATTTTTTGCATTGTTTCGTGGCAGATTAGGGGAGCAAATATTTGAATTGTTACCTTGCTCACTCCAAGCACTTTTTTTTAACACTTAAGGCAACTACTAAGAAATTAACACGCTAAAGGAAGTAGTGTGGGGTCCATACCAGATTTTTTTCATCCTTTTGTCGCAAATTAATCCTTGAAGGTTTGTAGCTTTTTCTTTCTAAATATTTTAACTAAAATATTTTTGAAAAGCTGAAAACAATCATACTTTATCTAGAAATTGTGAAAAATCAAATATGCAGAATTCTTTCATGTCCAGTATAAAGTGTAATACAACATATAATTTTTGTTTTGGAAGCAAAAATTGGTAAAAAGGAAAGATGAAAAGTAATTACATCATCCAAAAGGTTTATAAAACAATGACATTTTTAACTGGGATTTTTGTAAAAAAAGAAAATATTCACTTAGGTCCTCACATCATACCAGATAATCCTCACATAAATTCCGGATATCTCCCACATCAATACCGGATATTTTGCCGGATATCCTGAAAAAAATCTTCCGGATATCCGTATCCGGGGAGGTCAGCCGGATCGGATATCCGGAGATACCGGATACTTAAAATATCAACCGGATAGGCTGGATACCGGATAGTTACCGGATATCCGGTCCATCCCTAAATGCAACCTTTCATACATATTGCACCCCCCCCCCTTTTCCCACATCTTTTAATGCACCCTCCTTACCCCTTTGAAATTTATCAACACTTGATCCCAAAGACAAATCTTTCTCAAAAGAGAAAAGAATCATACAAGCCTGGCATGAAAATGTAATTCCCTCTTCTATCAGAATGGCATGGGGAGAAAACAATATTTTCATACAAAATTGCTTTGAAAAAAATGTCCTTTAATCTTAAGTGAAGAGCATTTATATAAGATAGCACCTTGCCCATTTTTTGACCCGTTGGAAAGACTAAAATGAATTATGAACTATACTATTCTCAAAAATTAGTATTTTAAAATTTGAGCATCAAATTAAAAAAACAGGCAAATCTGCATGATATTATAAAGAATCAGTACTATACCTTCTAACAATTTCCCGCAAAGAACTTCGGGGAAAGCCATTCTTGTGACAACTATTACTGAAAATAGTCAGCAAAGAAATTTAGCAAATGCAAAGTGTATGATGGAAATTAACACACATGCCTTTTCTTCGTGAAATATAGCACATAGTTATTCAACCTGAGGAAGATAGAACAAAGTTGACAACGTTGCATAAGACCTATATTAAATATAAATAACGGTTATTAAATATAATTTGTAAAAGAAGTAAATGTACAAATGTGCTAAATTATTACACACATAAACAATAGAAACGAAATTAACAGCAACATTACAGGTGATAATTAAAAGCCAACAACAGTTGACACGCCTGAATCCTTGAAATGAACGTTCTAACAAAACTTAAATTATAAGAAATAAAAATTGAATATCGATGCAATTTTGTAGCCAAAATAAAGAATAATGAATCATGAAAATTAATCGAAAATTTACTCACGGCCACCCGTTATTTAGCGTATCCATCAAGTGGAACTTAAAAACTTTCCGATTTTATAAATTCACAACAGTCTTATTGTGTTGCCAATTCAGATAAAGCAAAAAAATTTAAAGAGTTAATGAAGGAATTAAAGTTACGATTCCTAACTGTAAAAGGAAGCATAACAGTTTAGGGCCTTGAACTTTCTTTTAAAAATTCAACACATGAAAATGTTTCAGACATTTTACCTCTAGCTTTTAGTTCGAACATATAATTGAAGCATGATAACATGAAAGGTATGATAAAATAAGAGATTTTTTGAAAGTCATGTAGAAATAAAACGATATTTTCCTAAGCAATATTTCATGTCAACCGAGTGTAAAATGCATGCATAAACCGCAATTTTCTTTGTGGATACGTTTTCCTTTTTTCTTTTTTTTTTCTTTTTTGAACAAAAGAATAGAACTTAAACCTATTCATTCAGACATATGCAGTGTTTGTAGCGTTAAAGGAATGCGTTTCATTTACAGCAGTTGTTCTCAAGTGGGTTGCGACCCCAAATGGGATCGAGAAGCATTTCCTATGGGGTAGCGACATTATCCTCCGATTAAAAAAAATATTACGACATAATATAAAACCAAAAATGCTTAGAGAGAAAAAACAGAATCACTTTTGAGTAGCATATGAATACTGAGCGCAGTGACGAATCCAGAAGTAGGACTATGGGGCTGCGTTTAGACCCTCTCTTTATCCCGCATACGTTTTAATAAGTCGCCAATACGGATCCGCTACGCTGTACAGCTACTCCGCGCCGCAAGCCGTTTTTCGAAGGGAGAACCGCCAGTGGGGAGTCAAGTACTACTCTTTAGATAGCAAATAAAGAGAAGTTAGTTTTTTCATGGTCATCGACTGCTTGCTTTTTGAATAAAGTAGACTGAAATGACTTTCGTGGCTGCGGCTTATGTAAAACTAAAATTATACATAAGTAATATGTTCAATTATAGTATACCATTAATATCGTAAAATAAGTTTCAGCGAATTTTTATCTTCTGATTTATCTGTACGCAAATATTTGGCAAAGCTATAAATTAAAACTTTTAAACGCATAAAAATTTCAATTATTGAAATAAAATAGCAAATTAGTTAGTAATAATTGCTATTATTGCGCTTTTTTTTATTATAACAGGACTAGGAGTAGTCATAAAATTCCTAAAGTTTTGAACTTTGTCCTAAAAATCCTAAAGTTTTTAGGATTTTACTTCTTACTTGAGCAGAAAAATGAAATTCATCTTAAAAATAAAACTTTTCATGGTGATTATTTTTACCATTTATTTTACCATAAAATAAAGTTGATTTACTCTTCAATTTCCTTTAAAAATCTGGTATGGACCCCACACTACTTCCTTTTACGTGCAAATTTCTTAGTAGTTGCCTTAAGTGTTAAAAAAAGTGCTTGGAGTGAGCAAGTTAACAATTCAACTATTTACTCCCCTAATCTGCTAAGAAACAATGTAAAAAATATTTTACAATGGTTAATTTTCTAAATATTGCTGATTTTAATATCATTCAGTGAATTTTCGCAAAATATTGCCAATAGCGCAAAAGTTGAACCCAAATTCAAAAAATAATTTTTTCGCCAAATTTGTCACCAAATTGGCGTCAAACACTTGGCGACCAAAAGCTTGGCGACATATCGCCAAGTGGTCGCGCCAATTCATATCACTTGAATCTGCATTGAAATTAACACTGATTAACTCCTAAAAAAGGGAAAACACCCCCTTGGAAACATCTGAATGCAACCACAAGGGGAGGTGCACAACTAGACCTCCCTCAGAGTCTACAAACCAAACTAGAAGCTTCTACGGCATATACACTGCTCGACATTGAAAATGCAACACCAAGAAGGAGTGGTCAGAAATTGATGAAATTTGGTAAGAAGACAGAGACAGCACGGAACAATAAGTGATATTTATTTCAAAATAAATAAGCAAAATTTAGAGCGAGGACGGCGTCGGCTTAGTAAGAAGTAGGACCACCGCGGACAGCGATGCACGAAGAAACACGTCTAGGCATGGAGTCAATAAGCCTGCGGATGGTGTCCTGAGGGATGGCACTCCATTCCCTTTCAACCATTTGCCACAGTTCGTCCTCTGAACGAGGCAGTGGCAGGTTCTGCAAACGGCGTCCAATCACGTCCCACACATGTTCGATTGGTGACAAGTCAGGAGAGTATGGTGGCCAGGAAAGCATCTGTACACCTCGTAGAGCATGTTGGCTGATTCGAGCACTGTGAGGCCGGGCGTTATCCTGTTGAAAAATTGCATTTGGCAGACCCTGTAGGTAGGGGATTGCCACCAGCCGCAGTACATTATCTACATATCGTTGGGCCGTCATAGTGCCCCGAATACGAACTAGAGGTGATACGGAATTGTATGCAATAGCGCCCCAAACCATTATGCCACGTTGTCACGCTGTGGGGCGTTCCACAGTTACTGCCGGATTCGATCTTTCTCCACGTCGACACCACACACGTATGCGATGACTATCGCTGGACAAACAGAAGCGGGATTCATCTGAGAACACTACGGTTTGCCATTCTGCCATCCACGTCGCTCTGGTCCGGCACCATTCCAAACGTTGGAGTCTGTGCTGTGAGGTCAATGGCAGTCTTCTTAGTGGGCGCCGTGATTGCAGGCCACGTGCAACCAGTCGACGGGAAATGGTTCTGGTCGACACAGGAACATCCAGGGTACCTTGCACGTGCTGCAGAATCGACGTACAAGTGACTTGCGGGTCCGCCACAGCTTGTCGGTGAATCCGTCTATCCAAGCGGTCTGACGTCACTCTGGCTGCACCTGCACCCCTCAATGTGGCTACATTTCCTCTTTCCAACCATCTCCGACACAGCCGATGCACAGTGCTTGCATCCATGTGGGTATCAGCTGCAATTTGACGTATGGACCAACCTCCCCTTCTCAGTCCGATCACCATACGGTATGGAAGTCTAAAAATTCAAATTTAAGGACAAGATTGTTGCTAAATTTAAGGACAATTTAAGGACGTACTAAACTGACATATTTTCAACAATTGAAGCAACTTACCTACATCACATGACGTACACAAATATATCCTAAAAAATTGAGTAAAATCTTCCAACTTGATAAACAATGACTAAAAATTCCTGTTTAAAATCTTTATTTCTAAAAAATAAAACAAAAATATATGTATTGCGATTAGCGACTTCATTTATTTTAGTTACATCATGGCGAACAGTGACAAGTTTTTTAGATACAGCAATAATGCTTTCATTTGCAGCGTCGATCATAATTTGGGCAACTTTTATAGATTTCGTATCACTTTTTGAAATTGCCGACTTAAGTTTTTCATTGGCTTCCGCGAGAAGACAATGTGCAGCATTTTCTTCCTCAACTAAACTTCTTTCCTTTATAGCCAATTCCTTTAACTTAGCTTTTGATTCATCCTCCTTTTGTTTTTTGGAACTTGCTTGCTCTTCTTCCTCTGCATTTCGTTTCTTTTGAAGCTCCAAACTAGCTTTCTGCTTCAGTTCTTCCAAATGAGCAGCATATGCACTATGGGATTTCTGAACACTTTCAACTAGAGATTTCGTAACTGGTACGTTTTTGACCACTTTATATCTGTAGACATAATCTTTTACCAATCTTATGGAGCGGATACCCAATTCTGAGAATGAAGCTTTACTTGATGTAACAATTGAATTGTTAATAGAAAATCCACGCTCAGGAATAGCATTTCCATGAGACAAAGTCAAGCAAGATTTCTGTACCTCAGAACCAGACTAACGTAAGTCCATTTTCGTCATTTTTCAGTAGAAGGAAAAAACAATGTATTCGACAATCGTTTTTCCCCTCTACCGAAAAATGACGAAAATGGACTTACGTTAGTCTGGTTCTGAGGTACAGATTTGGCGAAAGCACTAAGATTTGGATACTTTTGCATACCAGCAGAATCTTTTATTTTAGAAACATCACTCCAATATTTGCAAATATCCTGATCAACATCATATGTATTAGCAAACTTATCACAAGCATACATACACCATTCGGTGTTAACTGCATTGAAAATGTGGTCTGTTTTTGAAACTTTCATCAAGTGCACCACAAGACGGCTCATTGCAGCTTTAGAAAATTCTTGATTACGCAATGCTGGATGAATGCATTGCACATCTCTTAGAATAACATTAGAAATCGGTAACTTTTTCTGAAAATATGTACAAGTTTTCATGTAACAACTTCTCACAGATAATAAAAAAGTTTCATGCTCTTTTTTATCAAAATCCTTATTGAGCAAATTTGATGCTCCGGATCCCACATTAATTGCATTTCGAGGTGTAACCCAAAACTTGGAGTCACAACAGTCAATGTTCTTTAAGGGCAAACCTTCTTTTTCATTCACAATATCTTGTTTGATGAACTTAAACATGACATTTCTCAAAAGTTCATTCAATTTGGAGTATAGTACGTGAATCAGTGGTGTGCTTTTCTGTAGCAATGTTGAATAAGGCAGAAAACACGAGGCAAAAAAACTAACAAAATGTAAGTACACAAGAGTCATAGGATCTTTCAAAAATATACAAATATTACGATATTTTTCACCTAGTTTTGAAACATCACTGTTCTTTGGAAGGAACTCTAAGAAGTATTCTTTTAAAGCTGAATACTGCTCAATGAACCTATCACAAACAGGGGATAAAGTAAGCCACCTACTACTCACGTGTTTCAAAATTACATGATCAGCTTCCACACCAAGCAAAGTATTTATTTGCACATGATGAAAGTCTTCTTGCCTTGCAGCAGACATTCTCAAAAAAATAAAAACATCATCAATCAAACTTATAACATCACAATCTAACTTATTTAATCCCTTTTTCATACCATTATTTATAGTATGAAAAGCACAGGTCCCAATGTCTACCAAATTCTTAAAATTCAAAGAATCCAGATAACAGTTAAATTTTTTCAAAAATAATAAATTCACATTCGGACCATCTGAAGAACATTGCAAACATTTATCAATACTTAAATTATTGCTTTCAATGAAATTCTTCACAATTTCAAAAATCTTAGCAGCATCTAAATGACCTACAAATTCAGATTCACAATAGGACACCACAATATTTTCAAATTTCTCAGACCAATATGAAATGTGAATATCCAGTTGTTTTTTGGATTGCTTCGTTGTTGTTTCATCAAAATAGAGAGTAAAAAAAGACCTACCAATGTCTTGAAACAATTGTTTGCGAAAATAAGGTGCAAGTCCAAATTTTGTAACATAACGTGCCTTTGTTTCTGAAAGTGTGACATTCTTCACAATCATTGAATCATCAAATACCTCGGCACATATTTCTACCAAATCTCCCAAATTCGAAAATGAGTAATTGCATTTAATAGCATGCAAAAGTAATAAAATTTCAGCCTTTATGGCTTTTTCTTTTGCATTAGATGGTAACCACATTCTTCCACTTCCTTCGGTAGCTGATGCCAGTTTCAGAACAGATGAACTGGTGACTAAACTCAATTGATTTACTTTACTTTTAATTAGTTTTTTGTGTTTTTCACTGTTTGCATGAGAGTTTATCTGGGAATAGCCCATGCTCGCAATGCTGAACGATTTTTCACATACAATGCAAAATGCAGTGTATTCATCGCATGGCTTGCACCAACTGCCGACGTTGTCCCCATTTTGGTCCTTTTTTCCTTCAGAAATCCAAGATTGATTAAATTTTGTCTTTCGACCCATTGCTTAATTCAAAAATAAAAACACCACCCTTTCACAAAGCCACGCTTAGAATTCGAAATGTAAACAATCAAGAACGGCAGTTGCAGTTACGATACTCTGGCTGTCTTTCCTTTTACGTCAATACGGTTTTTTTCACCGATGCCGCAATTCAGAAATACCGCATGAGCGTTCTCAAGTATGATTGGTCGCCTGTACGCTTACGCACGTTTACGCGCAGTAAACACGTGGCAGGCGAAACGATTTTTACCATTTCTTAAGTTAAATTTTTTATTTTTCAAATCCTTACAGTTGAATTCGGTTGAATTTTTTTTAGAAAACTAGAATATTATAGATATTTAAGGACATTAATTGGGAATATAAAAAATTAAGGACATTTAAGGACACTTAATTTTTTTTAAGGAATTTCAGGAATTTAAGGACAACTTCGAGCCCTGCCATACCCCTTGTAAGGTCGTCTATATGCTGGAAGTGTCTTCGTTGAGGACGGCGTGGCATTTCCTCCTATCACACGTATCCTTCGAGACAAAAACCAAATTTCTCCGATAATTAGTCTGGCAGAAAAACCAACATGAACATAGCCCACTTTTCAACTTCATTCTCTTATATCTTACTTCACGTGCGTCGGAGAGCTGCGCATTTCATATCATTTGCATAACTCAGTGACGTGCGTCTACGGTAAAATTTGCATGAATTTCTGACCACTCCTTCTTGGTGTTGCATTTTCAATGTCGAGCAGAGTAGTTTTTGAGTTATGCGACACACATTCGCACATACATCCGCACATACGTACATACAGACGTCACGAGAAAACTCGTCGTAATCAACTTGGGGGTGGTTGAAAAGGATTTTTCGGCTGCTTATATGTTGTAGGTACATATTAGGGGTCCGACATCGAAGGCAAAACATCGATGTTTCAAGACATCGATGTATCGAAATTAAGACATCGATGGTATTGATACATCGACCAAAAAACATCGATGTTTTCAAATATCGATGTTTCAAAACATCGATCTTTTTTTATATAAATTGCTTAAACATTTAAATGTACAGTAATACAGTAACTCCCCAATACATTGCGCATCTTTATATCACTCAATTAAATTAATCTTTTGTCTCCTGAAAAACATCAACCGTATGATATCAATGTCAGTTATAGAAAACTTTTTTAGTGAGATAGATACTGCAACTGTTGATTAACTGTATAACTTTTATTTATGTCATATTTTTTTTGTCGAAATGTAAAACAACGTTTTCGAAAAAATATTCTAAAGCAAACGAAAAACAACGATGTTTAAAAATCGTTGACCGTAAATCATCGGTAGTAATTAAAAAAAACTATTTCAATACAATAGATATTGCAGCTGTTAAAGGTGAATCCTTTTTATTGCATATTTTTATTGCTTATTGCTGAAGCGTTAAGGGGTTACAGTACCTCAAAAATGACCAAAAGACCAAAAAATTTTTATTGCTTATTTTAAAAGTAACAGTTATTTAAAACAATCGGAAAAAAATAGCATTGTTCTAGCTAAATTATTTAAAAAGTTATGAGTGACTTTAGGGCATGCTATGTGTTCTAATGGAAAAGCAAAACTTTAAAGTGATTTTTCTCGGTGATCAGTTTTTATTGTTTCTATGTTACTGGAAATGCTAAGGAATTTTTTCTATTAAAGATATAACTTTAAAGCAATATTTTTTGCACTCAGGATAATATATTTAACAAAACTGTGCATTGAATAAGCGTTTTATGAATTAAAAAAAATTTTAGAGTTTGTTAAACCTCGAAGAACAAAATTTTCTAAGAATTTTTTACATAAAAGGTCGCAAAATATTGTCAAATCAAAATATAAGAAAATGAATGCATAGATTTTTTGAGGTAATCCTTATGATCATTTCGCAAAAACAAATTTTAAAATTAGTGCAGAAACAAAAAAGCTTTAAGGTTTTTAAAAAATTGAAATTTTCTTAAATATTTCAAATTTTCAAAAAACGTTTTCAAAATTTTTAATGTTTGAAAATAAATTATTAATTGTTAAAGTGTAGAAGCAAAGATTTCAAAGAATGAACCTTTTCACTTAAATTAAAGAAATTTGTTAGAAAGGTACTGTAACCCCTTAAACAGACATCGAAAGAAAAAAAAAACATCGAACGTGAAACAGTGATCATTAAAAGACATCGACCTTAAAATATCGATGGTAACTATCAAAACCGTCTTCTAACGAACGATATAACTTTTGGCCGCATATCTTAATGATTTTTTTTTTTTGCTGAAATATAAAACATTTACATAAAGAATAATAATGAACGAAATAAAATTTAAAAAATATGGCGAAAGCAAATTAGGCATGTTTTAGAAACATCGAGAGCAAAACATCGATAATAATCATAGAAAATGTTTTTTATTGAAATTAATACTGAAACTTCAGATTAAGGATGAGAACTTCTTAATGCGTCAGCATATCGCATATTTTTATTAAGCTTTTTTTTATGGATTATAAAACATCGACATCGAAAAAAACATCGAACTCAAACATCGATGTTGGGAAAACATCGACTCTCAAACATCGATGGTAAAAATATCGATGTTTTAGCAAAAACATCGATGTTTCCAAACATCGACATCGATGTCGCAGCCCTAGTACATATGTAGTACAGCAGATATGTGACCGAATTGTGCCTTTAATGATAGAAACATAAAACTTGGCACACGTATAATACTCATTAAAAGATTAAATTCTGGATACGCGGTCATCTGAGATTTCGTTTATTGGAGTAATGGTAGCCGTCAAACTGCTAAATTTTCGTAGTTTTTTCGAATTTTTCCCATTTTGACCATGAAAGAGCACGTTTTTGACAAACATCATATTTTACATATTTAAACTACATTAAATTTGCTAAACGTTGATACAAAAATGGACTTGTTAGCTATAATAGTTTTTGAGATACAGCTTCTCAAAGTTTCACAAATTCTCAAAATTTGAACATTTTTAGTTTATTTCCTGGTTTATCATATATGCAAATGTCTTTATATCTTCAATTACCTGCATTGTATAAGTAGTGAAGTAAACATTTGTTGAATTTAACATTTTGAAGAAGGTGGGAGAAAGGGTAAAGGTTTTGAGTGAGGGGGGATTTTCCGGTTCACAACCAGAGAACTGATATCCAATAAAGAGAGAGGATATTGAAATCCAAAGCTTCCTCTGAATATCTTTAGAGTTCCTTCAAATCTTTTCAAATCATGTTAAATGACATTAAAACTATACAGAGTTATTGTTGTTTCATGCATAAAGAGTGTGCTCCTCGTGATTATAAACTCATGTTTGTGAAAATTGCAACACCATGAAGGACTTATGCAAATGGGCTGAAATTTTCAGCAAATGCAAAGTAGGGTATGATATGCAAATGATTAGAATTTTAGACGCGTAGCGCATGCGTACGCTGAGCAGCGTCCTCTGAACGCCGGATTTATCCGAATAAATAGCCGGCTGCAGCAAGGCTTATTTGGCTTTTGGTGGTTATCTGCTTGTGAGAAACGTTAGATGAGACGTTGCTTATGCCTTTTCGATGAAAAAGAGCGATGTTTCAACAACTTACGGAGTTTGAACAGGGAAGGATCATCGGCCTTCGTGAAGATGGATTGTCTTATCGTGAAGTAGCCGCTCGTGTGCAGCGTAAAAGCAGCACAGTGATGCGTGTTTGGAAGCAGTGAACGAACGAATGTCGGACAACTCGGAAATCCGGGAGTGGACCCCGAAAAGTAACGTCAGCGCGTGATGATAGACACCTGATCCGCATGGTACTAACGGACCGTGCAGCTTCTTCCACACAACTGACAGCAGTGATCAACAGCTACAGGTGTTTCAATGTGTGCTTCATCAATTCGTAGACGTCTGGTGCAGCGTGGACTGCGCGCAAGGACTCCTTTATAATACAGGATCCCGCTCACGCTTACAATGGGCCAATCAGCATAAGGCCTGGCGTGCTGATTGGCAGTATGTTGTGTTTTCTGACGAATCCCGCTTTAATTTGTGACACCATGATGGCCGCATTCGCTTCCAACGCTATGCTGGTGAACGCCACCTTCGAAAGTGCATTATCAAACGCCACAGTAGACGAACACCTGGAGTCATGGTCTGGGGTGCCATATCATATCACGGACGATCTCAATTGCTACGAATTGTGAGTAGCCTGAATAGCAACCGGGGCATCAGTGAAGTTCTACAGCCCCAAGCTGTCCCCTTCCTTCAAGGCTTGCCTTACGCTGTATTTCAGCAGGATAATGCCCGCCCTCATGTCGCTAGGACAGTTCAATCCTTCCTTCCATTGCAGCAAGTACAGCTTCTTCCCAGCCAGCGTATTCCCCGGATATGTCGCCAACTGAACATGTGTGGGATTTCGTTGGTCGGCGTCTCGTCCGTGATCCTCGTCTTGTTGCTTCTACACACGAACTTTGGGTACGCATACAAACAGTATGGAATGCTCTTGATCAGGCAAACATTAAAAATTTGTTTGACTCCATGCCACGTCACGTAGCAGCACTTATTGCAGCGCGTGGTGGCTACACAAAATACTAATTTCAATATTTTTAATTATTTGTTGGCTCTTTCTAAGTTTAATCATTTATTTGTACCACTATCACTCAGCTCTGTACTAAATTTCATTCAATTATGACGATTCCTTCATGGTGTTGCAATTTTCCCGAACATGAGTTTATATTTATTATCTTTATCTAAATTTGTAAGCTTTTACTATTGAAGACAAAATTCCATCAATTTTGGTCACATATTTGTTGCTCATTTTGGACGATTAAAAAAAGAACTATAAAGCGCCCTGTGGTGTTGTGGTGGATGTATGTGTGTGTAAAAATATCGCAAAATTTGTACTCACATGATTCCTCAGGGCTGACATCAATATAGTAATCCATTACGACGTATTCCAATAGAAATGAAGCACGAGAACAAAACACATTCGAAAAAGTAATGTCCATTTTATTACCAACGTTCGCACATTATGGGAGACATTTTGCATCCAGTGTTAAGAACACCTGATGCGTCCACACACATCAAAAACTCAAGCTCAACTGCTAAAAATTCCAGAAATTTACCACGCTAGAAAAACAATGACAGTTGAAAAAGAATGTTCTCGAACATTCCAAAAGAAAAACCGTTGTGCCTAGCACATATAAAATCAAAACAGTGGCAGTTAGACTTCGGTACAAAGTGGAACAAATTAGCGTGAACAGAAAAGATATTTTTAGCACAGCCAAGCATTTCTTTTTTTTAACAGGCAAGGAAAGTGAATAATTTGGAATCTTTTGTGATTTGCATTGCAAGATAAATAAAATCAAAGAAAGTGTGGGATGATTAATACCACATTCCCCCTTTAAACAGAACTAAGAAAAAAAAACCTTCAGCCACTCTTGCTGACAGTAACTAAAGAAAGGCTTGACTATTTACAAAAACAAATGAAATGTGCAAAGGCTGGCAAATTCAAAAAACATTTTACATGATCTCCAAGTGTGCAATGTCCATAAAATCCACAACAAATCATGTACCAATTCCAAAAAAAATTCCACGAGAACTTCCTTCTCTTTTTTTTTTCCTAAAAAAATTTGTGCAAGATGGATTATTCACATGCTGGCATACAATATCAATCCCTTACAAAAAAAAAAGTAAACTTGGCACCTAAATTTTCATTTCTCAAAATCCATCATTCAATTTTCCAAGTATGGCTTAACTGAAGCAAGTATAAACAAATTTGTGCCACAAATTAATCATTTTCAAGTCAAATCAATTTTTTACTCAAATGACGAAAATTTTCACAGAAATATTTTCATTACATATAATGCCTGCCAACACAATAATGCCTGCCAAAAGGTATTTACAAATATAAACAAAATGATCATGATCAAACCAAAAATTTACAGTACTAGTAATCCTCTAGTTTAGGAACTCGTTTTCATATATACACACTTGCATGCAAAACTTCATAAAATGACTCTTTAAAAAAAAATCTGGCCAGTAAAAATCTAAACAAACATGTTTCTCAAGCATATTCATTTTCATAGACATATGAACTATTTTAAAAATGCAATAAGAACAAACAGTAAAAAAAAGTTTGCCATGTAGTGACTTATCACTTAATCAAAACTATACCAATTATTCCATGAACTCAAACAGTACTCCAAGCAAGTCAAATTTTGACAAGGTACAAAGAAAAGTATCATTTTTATAAGAAAAAAAAATATTTGCCAAATTAGAAAATAATTTTGAAGTCGAAATAAGGGTATTTAGTGCACTATAAATTTTTGGTATCCAAAATAAATGTACCTTTATATAAAATAATCAAAAATGGGGAAAAGCAACAAAACTATACTGTGATCACAGAATTTCAACATGGGCGAAGCCTTACAAGGAGCACTAAAAAGTAGTTATTCACACAATCAAACTCAGCACTCATTCATTTTTTTTAAATAGCAAACAAAGCTGGCAAAATACTCAAATAAAATTTACAAGTATATACAGTACATTACTTTCATACCAAATTTCTCTACATTTCAATATTCAGTATCTCCACAACTGAAGTAACTTTTTACAAGTACCATACCTGAAATATCATCCCAACAATTTTCAAAGATTTGAATATCTGAAAAGAACAGCAAAAAACACTAAACATTTTCTATTTTGACTTGATGAAAAATAGACGATTCCTTCGTCAGAAAAAAAGTGTTCAGTCTATTATGATGGGTATCTAAAGTCCAAGCTATCAATTTTTAATCTGAAAAAAAAAAAAAAAAAATCACTGCATTGAAGAATACTTCACATCATCCGAGTGGATAGCCAGGAAATATAAACATCAGCTAAATCATCCTTCAGTAGAAAAGCAGGACATCAGGATAGGACAAGGAGACGGGTTTAGCAGAGGGCCCTAACCCGAAAACACATCAGAAAGACATCCGTCCATGTCATCCAGGAAATCACATCAGACAAGCTCCATCGGACACCTAAAGCAGTAGAGGTGCACCAACCTCGATGAGCAAAACAGGAACGCAATGCTGTAGTCCTCCAACAAGTCACTGACAGGATGCGGTGACCTCAAACTCCATCAGACAACAGGCTTTCTGAAGATTCAAACTAAAAAAACTAATAAAACTGCATGAAGTCATGAAAAAAAAAAACTTTTTTTTTGAAGAACTGATGGGAGATAGATAGGCATAGTTCATTTTTTTCTCTGTCTGAGCTGGTAGGGCGATCTACGTCTATTGTTTGACAAGCATTTCTGTTGATCATTCTGAATTAATTCAGAGACTTCCGGAGAATTTAATTGTATTTCCGATGACTCATTATTTTTTGGAATTCGAAGATTTTCAGTTGATATTGATGGAATCCCATTTTCAACAGATGTACTTGGTACTGAATTTTCCATGCTAACTGGATCATTTTGAACCAGTTCTTGTCTTCTTCTTTGTATTTTTACAAGTCGATTTACGTGCACCTTGGTGACTGGAGCGAACTTATTATTTAGAGTTTGTATCAATACCAAGACCTGAGATATTTGTTTCTTGCAAAAAAATGGACCACTTACTGATGGTTTGAATTTATTTTTTGAGCGTAGATAAACAATATCTCCTGGCTTAATATTATGTGGTCTGCAATTTAAATTATGTTTTTCATTGTGTGCTAATTTCTTGCCAACAGAGTTTTTATAAACTCTCCGATAAACAAACTGCATTTGCTCCAAAATTTTGTGTAATTCAAAAGCTGAATCTAGAGAAGGGTTAATGTCGAAATTAACAACATCAGTTATTAGAGAAAGTTCTCTTCCAAAGTGAATAAGGTTTGGTGAAAATTCTATGGTTGAGTGAGTTGAGGCGTTATAACATGCTTTATGAACGTCCACCGCATAATCAAAATCTAGTCCTGCAGCTAGTAATGCATTTATGGAGTTTTTTAAACTTAAATTTACCCTTTCGCTTAAACTATTTGCTTGTGGGTTTGCACTGCTGGTATGTCTTAATTGAATATTAAATAACTGATTAAATTTTGCAAATAATTCACAATTGAACTGACGACCAAGATCTGTCAACACAAGTTCAGGTCTACCAAACATCGTGACGTACTTGAAGACTGCCCTAGCTACAGAAGCCGCAGTGATGTTATTCAACACATATAATTCCAAGTGTCGGGAGAATGCATCTATAATTGTTAATATATACTTTCCATTTGAGAATACGCCCACGATATCCATTGTAATTAGCTGTCCGCATTTATATGGAGAGTAAGTTTCCATCATTTGCGCTTTTTTCAAGCGATGTGGTTTCACAACAATGCATTTAGTACAGCTAGCACAATAATTCAGACAATCAACATACATCTTATCCCAAAACAGGTTTTTAGAAAGAAAATCGTAAGTTTTTCGTATACCAAAATGAGAGTGGTGGGCAATGCTAAGAGCTTTTGGCTTTAATGCATCAGGTACAACAACTTTCAAATTTTCTTGATCATTTTCTGATAAATTATCTTTGCAATACATCAAGAGTTGAGTGTGAGGATGAATACAAAATTTCTTGTGTTTTTCCGAAGACACACGATTCAGAATGTTATTATAGATACCCGATAATTTTTTATCTTTTAATTGTTCTTTTAGGAAAGTTGCGTTGGTTATTTCAAGCAATGCGTCTTTTTCTTCACTAAGTATATTCAATACATTAATACATTGGTTCAAAACAGTACTGGAATTCAGATTAGATAATGAAAAATCAGCTTCCTTTTTCTATAATTTGTGGAAAAGTCTGATCAGCTTCAGTAGTTAAGTCGACTACCGGATTAATTTGAGTGTCACATAAAATTTCCTTATTAGATGTAATATCAATTGTATTTTTTGAAAAATCAGTCCTACTCAAATAATCACTAAGTAAATTGTCACAGCCTTTAATATGTAAAAATATAAATGAAAATTCACTAATTGCCATAAGCCAACGAGTTGTTAAGGATGCAGGGGAAGAAGTCTTTTTGTAGAATTTTAAGCTTTTAGCGTCGGACAAAATATAAAATTGACGATTGAAAATATAACTTTTGAATGCTTGTAATGTTTTTGCAATGGCCATCAACTCCAATTTGATTGCAGGATATTTAGTTTCAGCCGGTAATAGCATTTTGCTAAAGTACGATATAGGTACGAATAAATCGTTTCTCTTTTGCATAAGCACACCCGAAATAGCAAAGTTGCTAGCGTCAGTATTTACATAGAAGTCATCATTCCAGTTTGGTTGAGATAAGAATGGTTTCTTAAAAAAAATTTGTTGCAATTTTTGAAAATTTTCGTTTATGGCATCATTCCAAATAAATTGTCTCTTTGGATGCGTCAACTGATTAAGAGGTTGTATTAAGTCAGAGAAACAAGGAATTAAAGTTCTATAATAGGAACAAATCCCAATGAATTTTGTTAATTGACGTTTCGTCTTCGGTGTCGGAAATGACACAATTTTCTGGATGTTTGATGTTACGGGCAATATTTTATTTTTGGAAATGTTAAATCCTAGATAGTCTATGTTTTCAACAAACCATGTGCATTTCTTCGGATTGATGGTGACATTAAATTCACGGAGAACTTTGAATAATGCTTTTAACTTGTCCAGCATCTCATCTCTGGAATTACTTGCTATGACAAAATCGTCTTGGAATGCCATTATAGCTGTTTTACCAGTAGCTTGACATATAATGTCCGCAAGATGCTGAAAAATTGAACTGCATGTACGTGCCCCATATGGCAAACGACAAAAAGAGTAAGCACCCCAAGGTGTAACAAACGAGAACTTATCTCTGACATGTTCTGGTAAATTAATTTGGTGGTATGCCGCATGAAGATCAATCGTGGTAAAGTATTTGTATTGCGACAAAGAATTGATGATATCTTGTACTTTTGGTAACGGATAGGAATAATGAGCTATCAGTGAATTAATCAGTCTAAGATCTAAGGCTAGACGAAATTTTTGCACACCTGAATCATCGGTTTGTTTCTTCTTCACGAGCAACGCCGGAATTCCCCATTCCGATAATGAATGAGTGATTATATTTGCTTCTTTGAGTTCATTAATTTGTTTTTGAGCTTCAGCTTGTAAATAATAAGGAACAGGATAAGGTAAAGTTCTAATCGGGTATTCATGTAAAAATTTAAAATCAGCATTTACTCTATCAGTATGTCCAATTGACTTAAGAGAGTTAGAAAAACATTCAGTGTTTTCCTTCAATAAATTCTGAAACAATTTCAGTTCATTTCCTGACAAATGACTTAAGTCAAAATTTTTCAAATCAAACTCTTTGCGACGCAATTCAAGAACTTCAGGAGTTGATTGAATAAAATTCACATCAAAATTCTCATTAGGAACATCAATTTCCCTAATGTCCTCAATGTATGCCAATGAACCAATTTTTTGGTGTTTGTTTACATGTATTCTGTGTTTTGTTTTATTTTCAACAAAAACATAAAAGTTAGTTCTTTTCTTTTTGTTTTCAATTTTCTGAGTGGATAAATCAATTTTGATGATTTGCTCATCAGCATGTAAATTTTCAACAGAGGTATTTAAACCGAACACAAATTGCTGTTCCTTAATTTCTTCCTCGACATATACCTGAACATATGCATTGGAGTCTGGCTCTAACAAAACTTTGTTACATGCCCTTACAACTTCAATACCCACATTATTTACTGGTTCAGATGAGACGTGATGAGTATCATTGTTTACAAATAATTCAGAATCATCTTTCAAAAGTGGAAAGTGTATGCCGTCATATATCAAAACATTTTTAGTCGTTTGAATGGACATATTATATTTGCAAAGAAAGTCATAACCTAGAATGGCTTTATAAGAAGATTCCTCTCTCATATTAATTGTAAAGAAGTTTTGTCTGAAAAATTGATTTTCAATTTTGAATGAAAATTCAACACAAGATATGAAATCAACTTGAGAGTTAACCGTGGAAATTGTCAATTGTCGAGATAAAAATTTATATTTTATTTTATCTTTAAATGTCTGAAAAGTAGCGTGATTCAAAATTGAAATTGTGCTACCAGTGTCGCACAGACATACTAAATCCTGAGTACCAATTCGAATTTTGATGAGCGGTAACTTATTTGACAAATAATTTTGATCACTATTATCACTCGAACTCAACACAGCAGACGGAATAAATTCCTGAGCCTCTGGTGATAGTGTAACAACAGTTTGTTTACATTTTAATGGAGAAGTTTGTACTGAGGAATGTGTCGACAAAACAATTTTTCCAGTAGATTTTTGTTTCGGTACCTCAACATTTTTGTTATTTCGAACAGTTTCTCCTTGTGAGAGCATTGTATCAGTGTACAAAGTCGGATTACCAGCGAAACCATGACATTGCTGGGGTTGAATGTTGTTTTCAGAAAATAAAGATCCTGTTTGACACCCATAATTTTTCACACATGGATAATACGTGACATTTGTGTTATTACTACCCAGTGGCATCCAATGATTGCACTCCTGTGTATTATTATCATGTGTTCCCTCAAAAAGACTTTTCGGAGACGACTGTGTACCTTGGTCATTATAGTTAATTTTATGTTCTTTTTGACGACCAAAAGAGGTGTCCAATAAATTCGAAACATGTTTTTGAGCATTGTTATCATATTTATTTTGTGCATTATCCTGCCAAATATGATCTGTATGCTGTGGTCTACTAGAATTACGAAAATTGTAACGCCTAGAATCATTTCTAGAACTATCAGAATCATATGCAAAATAATTTCCACGAGAGCGATCACCAAGTGGTACAAAATTTGCATTTTCATTTCTAAGATTATAAAAATTGGAATTTGTAGAAAAATTTCTACTTCGATTCTGTCTACGAAATCGAGTATTTGAAGCAATAGCTTTCTTAAATAAAAAAACAATTCAGTCTAGTATGACCCACACGATTACAAAACTAACAAACAATTTTTTTAGAAGTTGATCTCAAGTTTCGTGTATTTCTGTACCCGTGTACCTGAAACATATATGTTTTCTACTTCATTATCTTGTTTGTTTACACTATCTTGAATAACATGTGATTGAATTACATCATTGTTTTCAACTAATTTGTTCTTCAGCTGTTCTTCTAACAATTCAATTTTGTTTTCCAATGTACTGACATGTTCTTCAGACAATTTGTCAGTATCGTAGGATTGTACAGTGTACATAAGTTCCTGCATAGCATTGACATGTTTCACAGCATTATCAAAAGATGTTATTTTTAGTTCAAGAATTTTAGCACGAAGATCCCGATCAATGCAAGAAAGAAATTTGTGTAGACGAATTTCATTCAGAACATCAGTATTTTGTACATCAAAAACAGAAGCAGTAATGAGTTGAATTCTGTGTGCCAAATTAACAGAACAGTTGAGTCCTTTGAGGCGAAATGTAAAAAATTTTTTGACTAAAAATGTATTTTTTCCTGTGCATTTTTTGTAAAAAAATTTTTCACATTTCGCCTCAAAGGACTCAACCGTTCTGTTAAGACAAAGAATAGAGTATGACATTGGCAAAAAAAATATTTCAATATGTTGTGGGCAGAAGAAGTTATGACTAAGGCCCCTATATATACGAGCCGGCGCATCAAGATTAAGTTTCACCACTTTGGATCCAGCGCGTGTTTGTGTGTTTGAGTGGTTGTCTTTTCTGGCCAGTAATCGCGTTTTGGTAATTTTTCACTGTGAGCAATTATTAGCGGCACGTGGATTTGGCAAAGCTTAGCAATGTGCCAAAACTTTTTTCTGGTAAACCTACTCCGCAACAATGAAAATTTGAAAGTAAAAGTTAAGGAATTGGATCCAAAGTGGTGAAACTTAATCTTGATGCGTCGGCCTGTCTATATAGCGGCTCTAGTTATGACCGTTTGAATATCGGTAAAATATGACATTTTTCATATTTCGGCCTTACGCAACTAAAAGCACGTTGAACTTTCCTCGGTTATTTATACATTATTTTAAAGTGCTTACACTGGTCTTTCAAACGACACTACTTTTGCCGTGGCAACTGAAATGTACAAGCTGTTTTTGGACCTCAAAAACGCTGAAAAACGTCAAAAATGCCTTGTTTTGAGGGCTTTTACTGACCTTACGGCAACAACTTACCTCAAATTTAACATTCATTTTGCAAAGTTTGAACCTTCTATATTCCATATACAAAAAGAAAATTGGAGTTCAACAGTTCCTGGTAAGAGTTTTGGCTCACAGCAACTTCCATGTCTTGAAAATCCGCTTAATTTTTGATGCCGCAGCTTCACATTTAGGGATCCATAAAAACTAAACAACTCAACTTTAGAACAAAACATTCTGGATTTGATCTTTCCATAAGATAATAAACATTTGGTAATTTTTTGGAAAAAATCTGAGAGGTCATGAATCATCTCATAATGCTAGGCGTGACAGTTTCTCAGATTCTTGCTCATAATACTATACTTCTTACACGATATAACTAAAATAAAACGATTGTTGTCTGATATTTGTAGACTGCGCCAAAATCTTAATCATCGAGATAATACTCCCACAGTTGAAGAAAAGTTCAGGTTTTTTTTTTTTTTTTTTGGCTGATTCCGTACGTTGTCATTAAAAAACTTTTAAAACTTTCGTCAAAGCGTAAAGTAATCCGCATACGAAATTAATCTAACCCCAAAACTAAAATTCCCATTAATTTGTGTTTTTCGCACAAATAATTGTCAAATGCTCCCTACTAATTTCGAAATCACTTAGGACAAAAACTTTTAGCTTCATTTCATGGGCAGCAATATTTTCTCAGCATTAAATGACAATTTTTCTTTGACGAAAATTACTGACTTAATAATACTTCAGCATATTTTCAAAAAGTAGGGAGGGGAGCAAAATTATCCTAAGTATCCCAAAACAATTACCGCAAATTTAGCGACATTTTAAATCGTCAAAGCGGTACGTTTTGAGTTCTTTTAGTTTAGGAATAAAAAGGCGATTATAAATTGTTTCTCAATATTTTTACTGGCCCAGGCAACGCCGGGTATTTTTGCTAGTAAATATATATTTGAATGCATATCATTCTTGTCTGTCTCTCATTCACGATGGAATTTCCAAAGTTACAAGTTAGCTTTACCATGGTGGCGTCGGGTCCAACCAGAAGTGGGAAGAGTCGTCTTATTTCGCGTATTTTGAAACATAAACGTGAAATGTTTTCAAAAGTACCTGACAAAGTCGTAGGGTTCTATGGCGTGTATCAAAGTTTGTATGATACAATACCGAATGTTACATTCATCGAAGGATTTCCTACGAATTATATGGAGTTATTAGGAGATAATACATTATTCGTCATTGACGATCTAATGGCAGAGTGTGGAAAAAATGATGTCATCACGAAACTATTTACCCGCGGCAGTCATCATCTCAATATTTCAATTATTTTCATAACGCAAAATTTCTTTCACAAGGGAAAAGAAATGCGTGAAATTACTTTAAATGCTCATTATATCCTCCTTTTCAAAAATAGGAGAGATTTGAGTCAAGTGACTCATTTAGGAAAACAGATTTTTCCAAGACATTTGAGATTTTTTCAGGAGGTTTTTGAAGACGCGACGAGGGAGAAGTATTCTTATCTATTGATTGACTTGAGAAATGAAACACCAGAAACAATAAGATTACGTACAAATATTCTCTCCAATGAAACTCAGTTTGTATATCAAGGAAGAGCAGTATAAAAATGAGATGATATAAATAATGAGAATCATTTGTGATCATGGCAATCACGAAGCAACAGCTGAACGAGCTACATCTCTTGCAAATTTGCCCTGCAAAACTTCAAAAAGAGTTATTGAAAAAAATAAATGGGAATTGTAACAAAGCCATATGCGAGTGCAGTCATAACGTGCTCCTCGGAAATATTCCTCTCTCAAAACATCAAAAGAAGAAATTATCGAAACACAAGACAACTCTGTGCAAGTTGGCAGATAGAAAATTAGCTTTAGCTAAAAAACGAAAGTTGATCGTTCAAAAAGGAGGCTTTCTGAGTTTCCTTATTCCCGCTGCTGTGAATATATTATCGAGTCTTTTCGGCAATGGAACATAGGAAATTCGCTCTGATTCCTGAAGATATATACAAATACAAATACAAATACAAATGTGGCGACCAGCAGCAGGCTCAGGGCCCAACTTGGCTGGTCCTAGTCAAATTAAAGACCCCAATGAAGATCAATGGCCCTCTTAAAGCCATCTACTCCATTGCTCTTTACCGCCTCTTCCGGTAAGCTGTTCCAATTTCCAACTACCCTGCTAAAATAGTAATTTTTTCGAATTTCCAGGTTCGCCTGAGGTTTAAACAGCTTAAAACAATGACCCCTTGTCCTGCTTTCCTTGCAAAACTCCAACCCTGCAACATCATTCATTTTAATAAATTTAAATAACTGAATCATGTCCCCTCTGGTTCTCCTTTGCTCAAGACTATACATATTAAGCATTCTAAGTCTGGAATCATAGTCTAAATTAGAAAATCCATTTACTAACCTTGTAGCCCTTCTTTGTACCCTTTCCAATAAATTAATGTCTTTATTCAGATAAGGAGACCAAAACTGAACAGCATACTCCAAATGAGGTCTTACCAAACTTCTATATAGAGGCAGAAGAACCTTCTTAGATTTGTTTGAAATAGATCTATTAATAAACCCAAGCATCCTATTGGCTTTGTTACTAGCTATGCTGCACTGTTGACTGGACTTGAAATCCTGATTTATTAAGACACCTAGATCCATAACATTATCTGCCCTACTAATGACTGAACCCTGTAAATAATAGCTTGTATGCTTATTTCCATGACCGAAATGCAGCACTTGACATTTCCCAACATTAACTGCCATACCCCACTTGTCTGCCCATTTAGTAATATGATCCAAATCCTGTTGCAGCTGATTTATTTGTTCGTCATTTTCTACAACCCCCATAAGTTTGACATCATCGGCAAAACAATTCATGTTTCCAGATACATTTTCATGAATGTCATTCATAAAAATAATAAACAAAAGGGGACCTAAAACTGATCCTTGGGGAACCCCACTTAAAACCTCACTCCATTTAGAATAGTTACCCCTAACAACTACTCTTTGTTTCCTTCCTGTCAGCCAATTCCTAACCCAAACTAGAATTTTACCTCCTACCCCTATACCAGCTAATTTGCTGAGTAGTGCTACATGCGTTACCTTATCGAAAGCTTTTTGAAAATCTATGTAAACAACATCTACGCATTTTTTGCTATCTAAAGCCAAGGTAACCTTGTCGTAGAAATGTAATAAATTAGTAGCACACGATTTACCTTTTCTGAAACCATACTGCAAACTACTCAACAGCCCATTATTTTCTAAGAAATTCATAATCTTAATTTTGATCAATGTTTCAAAAATTTTACATACCACTGAAGTCAGACTCACAGGCCTATAATTTCCTGCATTACCTCTAGACCCTTTCTTGAAGAGTGGTGTAATGTTAGCTAGTTTCCAGTCCTCTGGCACTATCCCTGAGTTATACGAAGCATTGAATATATTAACTATAGCGTCAACTAATTCCTCTGCACATTCTACTAGAATTTTTGGATAAATATTATCTGGTCCCGGAGCTTTTGTGGTTTTAATTTTTTTCAAATAAAGTAAAACGTCCTCCCTGGAAAATACAAAGTCCTCAAGCTGTGTAGTAGCTTGTGTCTTGCTTGTGTCAACTGTTGAGATACAGTTATCGTTAAAAACACTGGAAAAAAAGTCATTTAGAACATTTGCTATATCACCATCATTCTGAATTAAATTTCCATGCTCATCTACTAGTGGCCCAATTTGACTATTTCGAACTTTCCCAGAATTTGCGTATGCAAAAAACTCCTTTGGATTCCTGTCAATATTATCTGCCAGCTTTTGTTCCAATTCTCTTTTCTGAAACCGTACCAAATACTTAAAACTACGCCTAGCCTCACAATACTGTAGCCTGTCTGCGCTGTGACCAGTTTCTTTTAATCGACGAAAAGCAGCTTGCTTACGGTTTAGAGCATCCTTAGTTTCCCTAGTGAACCACATGGGCCAAATTTTTGTGTTTACCCCTTTTCTCCTAAAAGGAACAAAATCTCCAACTGTTTTTGCTAGTTTTTCCTTAAACTCTGTCCACTGCAAATTTACATCGCTATTGTCCAAACCTGATGAAAAAACCGCTTTCAAACTCTGCCTGAGTGCGACAAAATCAGTATTTCTGAAATTAGGTACAAACCTAAAATTTTTGTCTTTGTGCATATCAAACTTAATCCCAAACCTAATGCTGTTGTGGTCACTATCCCCAATATGCTCCCCTACACATAATGCCTGTACAGAGCCTTCAACATTGCAGAAAACAAGATCCAAAACAGTATCCTGCCGTGTTCCCTCAGAAACAACTTGATCTAAAAAACAGTCACCAATTACTTTTAGAAATTCCTCTTCTCTACTATTATTGGGGTAAGAATTATTCCAATCAATGCCCGGAAAATTGAAATCCCCCATTATAACTACCGGTCCCTTACTCGACATGTCTCTAATAATACGATACATCTGTTCATCTTGACCCTGGCTTAGATTAGGTGGCCTATAAATGTTACCCAAACGTAATTTTTTACCCTTACCGCTCATCAATTCTAGCCAAACCATGTCAATATCATTAGGTTTGTCATTTATTGCCAATTCATTGCAAGTTAAAGTATCTCTAACATAAAATAAAACCCCACCACCTCTTTTACCCACTCTATCTTGTCTAAACAAATTATACCCAGGAATACACAATAAATCATCATCATTTTTGGTAGCCCATGTCTCGGTAACTCCAATTACATCCAAATTCTCATTTGTGATTATGCTTTTTAATTCTTCCATCTTGTTCCTAATACTGCGAGCATTGGTATAAAAAACCTTAAGCATGCTCAACTTGTTTTTATTCAACCCCTTACGATTTCTTGAATCAAAATTGTTGAAATGACTACTCTTATTTTCCTCCTTATTACTATTCCTAATTAAACCCAAATAGTTTGCATATTAATAATATATATGGTTTCAAAGCATACTGTTACACCGAAACAGTTGACCGAACTTGATAGACAGATGATGAATATTTTGCAGAGCAATCTTGAAGAACATGAAAAATTGGCAAAGTATACAGAATTGCTTCAAAAGAAATTAAACCTGACAGAAAACAACCCTCCTTGGACCCCGCCTCTGGAAGAAAAAAGAAAAACAGAAGAAAATCCTCAGCAGTATGAGTCAACTATATTCAACAGTATTAATAAGCAGTACTTGAGTCAGGCTCAGAACTTATTGGAGATTATGAAAAGACATTTTGATATCCTCACATGGAACGAGAAGGGAGAAGTCATTTATAAAAATCAGAAGATTGAGCATTCGAATATTGTTGATATATTAAATTTAATTTTTAGTCACAGGAAAAAAAATGCCGATGTGCCGTGGGCTAATGAATTTTTAAATTCACTGCAAGAAATGAGTGTTCCTAAGTTTTTTTTTGAAAAATAAAAACCTGTATGAAAAGAAAATTCTCACTGAAGAAGAAGATATAAAACCTGTTCTCACACCTAAAATTGTAAATCGTCCAAGAAAGAAGCGAAAATCATATGTAAAATGGGATAACATGTATTAATAAAAAAATTGTTAATGGATCATTTGTATTATTATTTAATGCGTGAAAATAAAAGCAGAGAAAACAGTTAAATGAAATAATACATTTGTTGAACATTCATGATAATAAAGTTTACAAATACCTTTGTGCTAAAGATGTACAGAAAATAAACAACGTTACAATGCACAAATGAGCAGGGATACTGCAGACACGTGTTTCGGCGTTACAAGGAACGCCTTTATCAATGCAAAAAAGTTGTGAGCTTATGGATGCACAGACATTTGACACATGATTACATTTCCGATTTGAACAATTTTTCGTTCAACATTGAACCGCTCAAGCAAGCTGTCACCCCTAATAATTTTTGAGTGAACAGTCCGATTTAAATAAACTTTTTTTTTGTTCGAAGGATCTCAGCAAGGATACTTCATTACAGTATTTAAATTTTCAATTTGAACATTTTTTCGTTCAACATTGAACCTTTCAAGCAACCTTTCTCCACCTAATAACTTTTAAGTGAACCGTCCGAATTGAATAAACTTTTTTTGTTCGAAAGATCTCGGAGAGACTCATTCCCATATTTCACTTTTCAATTTGAACCATTTTTCGTTCAATGATGAACCGTTCAAAAAATTTTTAACATGAGCGCCTGCTGGGAAATTTAAATTGAATGTTGATTCTGAACTTAAAGGCGGATTTCCTTCAAACTAACTGTGTAAGAAAACGGTTTTGATAAAAAATGTATGTAAAGTACTTTTCTGAAAAATCTTCTGTGAGAACTCTGATTCCGACTCCGACTCCGCAAACATGGCGGAAATGCAGGCTCAGAAAAAAAATGACTGACTGGGCAGACGATTTTTTGTTTATTTATTCATTTTTTTTTGTTTAATTTATTATTATTATTATTATTTATTTTTTTTTTTGGCAGACGATTTTTTTTTGATTACAAAAATTGTTCATTCACGAGAGCATTTTATTCTTTACTTATATTTAACAACTGGCAACGGATTAAAAATAAAATTCGAGATATTTTATTAACGAACGAGGTTTTTTTTCTTTCTTCGATAAAATGTATTTTGATGTTCTTTGTACTTTTATTTATTTTTTTTTCATTTGAAAGCGATTGTGAATTTTTTCTACGGAAGAACTATAGCAGTTACATTCTTTAAAAGGTGCGACAAAACTTTATTTACTCGTTTATTTACTTTTTACGTGTCCTGATCATCTGATGAGAGGGGTATATTTTGCTTTTAGAAATCAGCTTTAAGTGTTATAAAGGTAGGTTTGACATAATTTTCAGTTTCAGATATTCAAGAGAATATTGATTAGATGCTAGATTGCCGATGTCGATGTACGGGAAAGTAGGCTCGTTTAGTTCTTGACAGAACTTCTTGTTATATTTTTAAAGATCTACAACCTCTATTAAAATTTTGCTAGACAATTTCAAATTTCTTTTTTTTTCTTTAATGGTAGAGGTTTTTTTTTCTTCAAATACAAGAGATTCTAAAGAGATATCTTCATATTAATAATTACACATAATTTAATTGTTTTGAACTTACCATTCATTAGAAAGTGCTGTTTTCATGAACTTACCTTTTGCTAGCCCCGTTTCCTTTTCTTTTATGTAGACATCTTGGATGTTCAAATGTTATAAAAATTCCAAAATAAATAACTTCACTGTAATTAGAAAACAAGCCCATTTCCACACCACCCGGGAGGTAGGACTATGGCGCGTTTTTTTTAACGTGCTATCCCCTATAGGCCTATTGCACTTCTCTGAAAGAGAATCTTCTCTTTTTTCAATGTAAAAAGAGGTTCCATTTACTGCTTCAGATAACTTCAACACATGGAAGAACATGAATAAAACAAGAAAAAAATCATATGTACATTATATACAGAGTTATTTACAGATCCACTACTTATTTCTTAGGTATACTGCAATGTCCATAGGCCCAAGTATGGATTCCATCCTCTAAGACATACCGCTTATCGTCAAAAGGCGATAAAGCAATTTTGTTTTGTTTGATTGTATAAATCGTATGGTTTTCACTTTGAATCCTATGTTGTTGTTCTCTCGTTAATATACTATTAAGCAAACAATCTTTGTATTGCTGATGGGTTACTCTTTTCTGTACTACGACTCGGCATACTCCTTTCGCCGTTTTCTTCTCTCCTTCGTCATATGTTAGCGAATACATTTTCGACCTGAGCCCTATGAATTCTGTTATTACTTTCGAGTTCAGCTCATCTTTGAAATATCCAATTTTTTTTTTTTTTTTTTTTGCTTTCATCGAAGAGAAAGTGGTCTTTTGGGTAATCGGACAAGTCTAATAAATTGGAAAAACTTTCCATGTCCCTGTACAGAACAGGTGTCTCAACCTCATACATGAGACTGTCAGTGTCTGTGAAGAGTAGTTGTGCTTTGTCTTGATATTTTTCTTTGATGACTTCATAGTGAAATCTGTACATATGGATTTTACTTAGCTCCAGAATGGCTAGTCCAACATATATCGGTCTATTGAGAGTTATGGATTTTTTTACTCGTTCAATGCCCACCAGACTTTCGTTAAAAATTGAAAATGATCGAAATGTGGGAGCGGCAGTTAATTTCTCGGCTTTTTTAGCATTATTGACAAGTTGGACATCAATCCTATTTCTGACATTTTCCATAGTTTTGCCGTAGACGGCATTATTTAATAATTTAAAAAAGTCCATCTCAAATTTGGACGATGCGTGTTTTCTTTGCTCTGTATTAAACAGAATGTAGTTTTCCAGCCATTTTTTTTGTTTAAATTTTAATACTTTATGTATTTTTTGTAACTTTAACCCTAATTTTAAATAAAGCTGTAAATTTCTATAATGTAAAACATAATTCTTCTTGTCATTCAAATTTGGGACCAGTTTCGTGCATTTTTGATTTTTATTCATATTCAAATCTTTTAATAAATTATATGTGTACTGCGAATAGCACTCAGCCGAAATTTCCATTTTTTCACAAGCTAAAGGGTAGGGGAGACTGGGTACGGTTGTGACAATTTTCATTTGCTCCCCTATAGATCCCTTAGCAATGTCTGTGAGCTGGTTTAAAGTTGTTTTTATGTTAAAGTGTTTATTTGCCTGCTTATAAACACTAAACTTTTCTCTCTAAGTACAACAGTTAACTCACAGGACCAAATTAAACAAAAAAGGAAAAAAATGTCACAACCGACCCTACCCCAGGGGATGTTGTGACAGTGCTTGGGGTCGGTTGTGACAAGTTCAAAAATACAGCAAAACAGTCTAGATCACTTTTAATTTCAAGTAATATTAAACGTAATTCAACATAACCTTCATCTGGGAAAGTTTAACATTTAACAATGTGTCTCGTTCAGTTGAAGTAGCCTTATACCAAGTCTTACAAAAATATCAGGTTTTTGGAATTTCGTAACGTCTGTTTTGGCAACATTATGCACATCCTGTGGGTCATAACCGTGTCTGTTCATAACAATTCTCAAGTATCAAAGAAATATTCCACATTTATTTTGTTTTATCGAAGCTTGTTACTCTTGAAAGGCTAGTTGCATGAGCTACACGAACAGACGTGAAACATTTCTATTCATAAATGAACGGAACCATTTCTCAGTAGCCATTTTACTCTCATATCTGCTTTCAGCGTATATGTAAGCTCAAAAGCACTTTATTATGAGCAATATAACCTATGTACACGTTGTTTTCATTGTGACAGCGCCGGCCGGCTCCATCGCGTTTACGAATGAATGTTTCGTAGCAAAGATCTACGATTAACGTTGCATTTCCAAAGCTGTCCGAAAGAAAAAAAGTTTCACTTCTTTATAAGCTTCTTTATATTTTATTAGGTCACACTGCCCTATTTCTGTCTTCTCCAAGCGTATTATGGGCATCAAATATGATAAAAACATGTTTTACTCGTGTCACAACCGTCCCCACGCAATTTGTCACAACCGACCCCAACCCACTAATTTGAAAACAGCTATCGCCATGGCAATATAAAATAGCCTACATAAAAAGTAATCACTGCTATTTCACTATTAAGGTTCACTACTAACGGGGAGAAAACTTTCATTTCTCTATCTGTACCCATTCAACAGGAATTACTAAAAGACATCGAACAAAAAAACTTACTTTTGACTGTTAAAAAGTAATCAACCCCTCTGCTAGCGTTAATGTCGCTCGATGGCTACCGCAATGCTTTGACACACATTCAGACAAACATGCTGATACTCTCTCTCTTTGCTTCAACCGGGTATTAATTATGGTTTAGCTAATATGACGACTGTCACAACCGCCCCGCGTCACAACCGTCCCCAGTCTCCCCTACTCGCTGTGAGTTTTGTGTAATTCTTCGGGATAATGAAGATCTACTTCCAGAAAAAACCTTCCTCCCCGTCTTCTGCTAAGGATATTAAAAAAGCTTCGGTGACTGTTTCAGGGTTGACCCACTGAAAACCTCCATATGGTAAAGACTGGGACATGCCCCACCCATATAAATTATTATCATCCAAGTAAATTAGATATTTACTTGGTTTCTCAGGGTCATAATTGGGGAGATATTTATTATTCGCTGTTGACATTCGCTTGCTGATTGTAGAAATGCCCCCTCTAATTCATTTTTCCACAAAAAGATGCATGTCTATTTCTGTCAAGAGTTCTAAATTTATAGACGTCATCTTTAAGCAAGCTTGCCATGATAAGCCTGGAGCTGTCAACATGTGTGCACAATTTAAGGAATAATTTTTTTTACATAATAAGCGGAGTTTTTCAAACACATCGGATAAGAGAAGGACGTCGCTAGCTATATACAAATTGTGGTATTCACCTAAGTCCTTTACATTAAAGACCTTCCACACTTTTTGTGAATGTGAGTATTCTTCATCTGTGACTGTGTCTTCACTTAATGTACTGTAAAAAGCAGTGATTGGAGGTAGGGAACTTACTTTAAATTTTTCGAAGGAGGTCATGTACTCGTAGGGGTAAATTCCCTTAGGAAAAAATAACTCAAAATTTTGAGGGATACTTTGTTTTAAAATTTTAAAATTATCTTCATCCATGTTTTTTACTAATTTTTCCAAAGATGTAGGTAAAAATTGAAAACTGTCTATGAACTGTAGTGAAACATTTACTCCTTTTATTTTTTTGCTAGGGAAAATGAAATATATTTTTCAATATTGGATGCAATGACCCTTATTTCCTGATCTTTTAGTTTACCAACACCCTGCATAATGTGGTGAGCGTCATAGGCTTTTAAGTTGTGAAAAACAACTGGTATCATTTTGCGCATTCTGTATTGTAAATTGCACCAGTTGTGTATGGCCGATCTATAAAGTCCGGTCAAATGATCATGGTCGCGTACTCTATCCGTATTCAGTTCTTTTCCGCATAGCGTGCAGTTTATTTGTTTTATGAAATTTGTTTCCTCCGCTTTTGACATTTTAATTGGTTTTACATTTAATAACTTCTCTGCAATAATTTCTTTTTCATTTATAATACTATTTAAAAATTTATCTACTGTTTCCGGTCCTCGATAAACAGTTACGGGCTTAAAAACAGTTCCTCCTGGCCCAATGACTATATATGCAAATCCGCATGGTTCATGCAGTGAAACTTTTTGCATGTACGAATTTTCAACCCAAGGTTCCACATTATCAATGGAAACAAGAAGTGATTCAAAATCGGCATAAATAATGAATGGAACATCATGTTGATAGTTCACATTTTTGAAAAAGAGATCATTTTTTTCTGGGTTCGGCATTTTAATTCGCTGGGGTGAGTGTTCATTGCAGTATTCGGCATGCTCTTGAAGACGTTTTTTGGAAGAGAACCTATGTAGGCAACGGAAGCATATGTGAGTCTGATGTTCCGATCTTGTAATATCTTCTAATAGACGCGACATGTTTCGTATTAAACAATAGTGGTTATTTTCCTCATTGCTAATGTATAACAAATCAATACAGTCTTCATCTGTTTTCTTGGATATGAATAATGGGAAAAGTTCATTACCTTCATAACCAAAGACATTAATGCGTAGTTTATTCAAACTTTCAATTGTATGTATTTTTGAAATAGGAACAGGAAATTCAACCCCGGTGACTTTTATCGTATTTTCATGTGGTAAATAATGAGATACTCTATGAGGATTATTTGTTTTAGCAATGTTAACCTTATGTGCGATAATGCACCATATTAAACATTTTTTATCTTCAAAATTTTGCACGTTTAAAATTGCTTTCTTCAACATTAATTTGCGAGGGAGAGCAACAAAACTGCTACCGCTTAGGGGATTATATTTTGCGACACAAACTTCTAAATATTCTATGAAATCCAATTGCCATCCAGATCCCCCGCTTATAAATGTTTCAAAACTTTCATAAACATGATTACATCCTTCATCTATACTATTTTCGATATTTTCTTCATTATCCTCTAATTCAGTTTGAACTGCCATACGAAAATAGGAGATGGTTCTAACATCTACTCCGTCGGATGTTGTACGTTTTAAATGAGTTTTTGCTACCATATACCACTTAATTGATCTTTTTTCATGAATTTCTCTTTGAATTATTCTTTTAATCTCAGGCTTTGTATGCTTAAAAAATATTAAGAAATCTTTCTTCGTTTGTTCATTAGGAACTATTTTTTCTTTTTTAAACACATTTAATGCATTATCATTGCTCACATTATTATTTTCAGTGTTGTTTATGGGTTCTCCATTAATTGGTGCTTTATCAATGTGTTCTCTATTATCGGAAGTGTCATCAACGGGTTCTCCATAAATTGTCGCTTTATCACTATGTTCTCTATTAATTAAATTATCATCAACGGGTTCTCCATTATTTGTCGCGTTATCAATGGATTCTATGTTGTTCGATACATTATCGCTTTGAGAATTGTTTTTAAATTTCTTTGAATCGCTTTGAAATGGAAAAACTCGTTTTCTTTTACATGTAGAATTTGTCTCTTCATGTTCAATTCTCATATGACGCATAAGGTCTGATTTCTTTTTGTAAGTTCTACTACAAAAATTACAACTATGCGTAATTGAGTGCGTGGCTAAATGTCGGTTCAAATTATCGTTTCTTGCAAATACTTTTTTACATTGTGGACATTCAAAATTTTCAACTATTTCTAAGTTGTCATGAGTTTTCTTATGTCTATTCAGATCACTATTGCGAGTGAAACATTTCGTACAGTTATCACATTTAAGAGGCTTCTCTCCTTTATGAATTTTTATATGTTGATTTAGGTTTTTTTTCAAAGTGAAAGTCTTTTCACAAATTTCGCATGTCTGCAAGCAACAAAGTTTATTTTATATTAAATGTAATTTTTTAAAAAGTTAATGCTAATGTATTAAACTAATTTTTAAACACAAACTTACATGTGAACTACTGGTACTTGCACCCTCATTAATCTTATAGATTTCATTATGCTTCTCGTGTGTTAGAGCATTTTTAGGATCAACAGTGGATACTCTTTTTAAGACGGCCTTTTATGAATAAAGGAAACGCAAAATTTTAAAATACTATACAATTTTTAAAACAGTACACATTTTGAAATCAACATTAAAAAAAAGATATTCAAGGGTTTATTCTCTTAAAATGTAATTTTTTTCAATCACACAGCCAATATTTAAATTAATTCTAGGGGAAAAAACACATGGAGAAACAATCTTTTAATTTTATCCTGTTTGATTAAACAAATGATTATATTTTAAGAGAAACCTCGAAAATAGGAAACAATCAGCTCACCTTCGGTACATTTCGCACAGCGTCATCAGATTCTAGATTTTCCATGACAATATTCGTTGTAAATTAAAAAATAATAAATTAATGATGAATTTATCACTTAGATAATTAAATATATTCCAGTTAGAACATTTTAAGGCATAAGATAAGTGACGATGGAAATAGATTTTCCCTCATGATTGAGGGAACTCCTGAGGGGAGCACTGAGGGAACTCCAACGAAAGCAATGGCCAAAGTAGAAA